>WOXC01008053.1:0-76509 GCA_011680675.1 Gymnobelideus leadbeateri | reverse complement strand
CGCTCTTACTCACTACGCCACCTAGCCACCCCTTTAGGGCAATTGGGGTTAAGTAACTTGCCCAAGGTTACATGGCTAGGTTTTTGTTTGTGTGGATTAAGTGTCTGAGGCCGGCTCCGAACTCAGGTCCTTCTGATTCCAGGGCCGGCGCTCTATTCACTGCGCCACCTAGCCGCCCCGTATTTCCTATTCTTATAACACCATTCCTCTAGTCCCTCAGGTTCTGGAATTTGTAGTTATCCTATATTCTATCCTATATATATATCCTATATTCTTAAACTTGCGAGTTCTTAAACTCTCACATGCAATCAATTGATTCAACCTTGATTCAATCTATCGTGTATCAAACCTATCCCTTTTCTATACTTACATAAACATCACTTTAGTTCAGGGTCTCATAGCCTCTCATCTAGACTATTACAACAAGCTCTTCGTTGAACTGCCAGCTTCCAGTCTCTCCTTTCTTCAATTCATAACCCACATAGCTATGAGATTATTATTTTTCTTGTAATACTGGTCTAATCACATTGCTCCTATGCTAAAAATGCTCTAATTGTTTCCTTGTGGCTTTAGAATAAAACAAAAACTTCTCAGTTGGACTCTTAAATTGTCATCTTTTGTATTTATATCACACTCAATTCCTTTCTCAATTTTTGAAAGCAATTTGTGTGGTATTGGTACTAATTGTTCTTTAAAAGTCTGATAGAATTCCCCTGGGAATTCATTAGGATCAGAAGTCCCTCATCCTTCCCTACCCATTTTGGTAGTTCTAGAGCTAATTCTATTTTTTTTCTTCTTAGAACAGATTATTTGAAATTTCTATCTGGTCTTCTATTAGTTTGGGTATTTAACATTTTTAAAGATATTTCTCTATTTCTTTTGTGTTCTTAGCATTGTTAGCATGTGTTGTTTTTCTTTTTTTCTTCCTTCTTTCTGATTTTGATTCTGTTATTGTCTCCAGCCTCCACAGATGTTTTTTCAATTGTAGGAGGTCCCCTGTACCTCAGTTCTATTTAATCACTTAACAAATTTGATTTTTATAAAGGAATGTTTAAAGTTATAGAGAGAATAAACATGCAAACATTACCCTAACACCTAAATCATAATCTCCTTTCCCCTACCTCCTAATCTGGGGAGGAGGGGATTAGGTTCATAAATTAGCTGGGTTCCTATGTAGTACAGTCCCAAATTCTAAGTTCAAAACCCCACTTGGGTTTGAATCCTGGGTGCTCTGAATTCCTAGGGCTTCCCTGCTGGGCCATCTGGCTATACATCTGGCCTGAGTTCTGCCTCCAAGGTCACCTGTTGAACTTCTGGATCCCTTGGGGATTCTACTACTTGTACCTAGAACAAAAAAAACCAAACCAACACATAACCCTCAGCATGATTTTGGAGGCCATAGAGGACAGAAGGAAGTAGGCCTTCCTCTGCCCCATCCCCGTCAATTCATGGCACCTTATCTGTGGGTAGACATGACCTTTCTTCTTCTTTTTTTTTAAGCAAATGCTTTATTAACTTCTGTTTTACATCATTCATTTCTGCCATATTTTGAGTTACAATCATTTTCCCCCGTTATTCCCCTACCCAACCTCCCAGAATAGCAGTCCCACAAGATATTGCTTCCTCCAATCTGCTCTCTCCCAAACCTTCTCCCATACCCCCATCGACTTTTCCATTAGAGGAAGGTGAGTCTTTGTGTCCCAATGCCTGCACATCTTATCTCCCTATTACAAGCAAAAGAGTATTAATAATAGTATTTATATATATTTGAAACATTTAATGTTATGACCTCAAATTACAGATCCATTACCTTCCTCCCTTCTTGCCCATTCCCTCTTGGGAGATAAGTAATTCAGTATATGTTGTACATGTCTAGCTATGCAAAACATTATCATAGTAGATATATTGTACAAGGCTGCTTATAATTCCCTCCTACTCATCCCACCCCCCACCTGGTCCATTCCCTACATGATCCTGTCCCTCTTCTATAGTGGGTACTTCCAACCTCCCCTCCCCCCAAGGATGCCCTCCCATCCATCTTCCCTCCTCTCATCCCCCTTCCCCCTATTCTGCTGCAGGTTGAGATATCCCATTTAGTATGTATGTCATTCTCTCCCTGCACCAAATTCAATGTGAATGTGGTTTTGCCTTTTTAGCCTTCCTATTCTCCCCCTCTCTTGCAACCACTTCCCCTTGCTTCTTCTACATGAGATAGTTTACCCTACACTGTCTTTCCCCATCTCCTCTTGCCACTTTCCTCTCTCACCTCATAATTTCATCCCTTGAGTATTCTCCCTTCCCAACAAATTCAACCATGCCCTCTATCCATATAAAACTGTAAACATATACACACATATTCACATATGTATTCATACGACCACATACCCTTCTTCCATTATTTTCATAGTGAGAAAGATATCATCAGTCACAGTTATTGCTTTTCCATATAGGAATGTAAATAGTTCAACTTTGATAAGTTCCTTTTGATTTCTTTTCCCTGATGACCTTCTCAGGCATCTCTTACTTCTTGTGTCTGGATGTCAAATTTTCTATTCAACTCTGGTTTTTTCCTCAAGAATGCTTGAAAGTCCTCTATTCCACTGAATGACCACATTTTCCCCTGAAACAATATACTCAGTTTTGCTGGGTAGGTGACCCTTGGGTTCATTCCCAGTTCTTTTGCCCTCTGGAATATCATATTCCATGCCTTCGATCCCTCAGTGTAGAAGCTGCCAGGTCCTGGGCTATTCTGATTGTGTTTCCACAATATTGAAATTGTTTCTTCCTGGCTGCTTGTAGTATTTTCTCCTTGATCTGGGGATTCTGGAACCTGGCTGTAATATTCCTGGGAGTTTTCTTTGTGGGATCTTTTTCAGGAGGTGATCTGTGGATTCTTTCAACCTCTATTTTGCCCTCTGGATCTAAAACATCAGGGCAATTTTCCTTGAGAATTTCTTGAAGGGTGGATTCTAGGTTCTTTCTTTGATCATGGCTTTCAGGTAGTCCAATAATTTTTAAATTGTCTCTCCTGGATCTATTTTCCAGGTCAGTGGTTTTCCCATGAGATATTTCACATTGCCTTCTATTCTTTCATTTGTTTGGATCTGCTTAACAGCATCTTGATTTCTCATAAAGTCATTAGCTTCCATTTGCTCCAGTCTAACTCTGAAGGAATCAATCTCCTCAGTGAACTTTTGAGATTCTTTTTCTGGCAAATTCGAATTTTTAAGGCATTCTTCTCCTCATTGCCCTTTTAGGCCTCCTTTGCCATTTGAGTTAGTCTATTTTTTAAGGTGTTGTTTTCCTCAGTCAGGCTGTTGACCCTCATTTCATACTTTTCCTGCATCCTTCTCATTTCTCTTCCAATTTTTCCTCCACTTCTCTTATTTGATTTTTAAAGTCCTTCTTAAGGTCCTCTATGGCCTGCAACCCGCTCATGTTTTCCCCTGGGGCTTTTGGAGCAGGACTTCTGACCTCACAGTCCTTTTCCTGCTCTGTGCCCCCAAAATAGGAGTCTAGGGTTGCATTTTTCTGTTTCCTTTGCCTTGGCATGTTGCCACTTAATTGCTTGACTTTTGGGCTTGTTGCCACACTATGGCTTTAAGGCCAGATAGAGGAATTTTCGGCCGGAACGTGTGGGGGGCAACTTCCGTTTCTGGCAAGCTGTAAACCCACCCACAACTTCCACCCTAGGTCACAATCCAGATCCAGGGAGGTTAAAGCAAGAGCGATTACCCCCCAAGACTGATCTCTGGATCTCCCTACAAATTTTCAGGCTGGGAGCTGGAGGTGCCTCTGAAAACTACAAAATAGCGTTTGTCCTCAGTGGCTTCTAATCCCCAGGGGAGGGAGCTGACGCATTCCCCAAATACAGGTCCCAAAGTCCATAGGACACTAACCTCTCACTTTGTCCTAGGCATGTCTATGTTGATAATTCTGGAGTCGCCACAGCTGCTGGTGTTCTGGGGTTCCTCCAGCTGGCTGCTGGCCCTGCTGCCCTGGGGCTAAAACCTTGGCTCACATGGACCTGGGCTTGGCTCAGCTCCTGTGATCTGCATGCTGCGTGCTGCCAGGTCCCAGACTGCTGTGCTGGTCCTTCCTGCAGGGCTGCTGGGCTGTCCTCAGCAGGAGGTTAGCTTCTCTGTGTCGTTCTGTGGGTGCTGGGGCTCCAGAAGTTGTTCAGAGTCCCCTTTTACATAGTTTGGGGGGAATCTGGGGGCAGAGTGGCTTGGACGCGCTGTTTCTACTCTGCCATCTTGGCTCCGCCCCATGACCTTTCTTCTTTACTGATGCCATGAGAAAGTGACAGAGTGGCTTACTTTGGAAGTTTTCAAAGATACATCCTGTTCTGGCTATGTAGTCAGTCAAAGAGGCCTATAAGGTAGAGAAATGCAAGCTGTCTTCTTGAAGCTGAATGCACCCATGTTAAGTGATCTGGACATAAGCAAAAACAAGCCAATACCCAATTACATTGATGCACTAATATATATAATCATTTTTCCCCCTCTGAGGAATATTTTAACTAACTGAGAAATTTTGGCATAGTGTTTCATCATTACCATTTTTTTTTTACATAGTCATTAATTGCTTCTGTGATTTGTTCTTTGATCCACTCATTATTTAGGATTTTTGGGTAAATCTTCATTTAAGTCTATCATTGATTTATGCTCCCTGGATTGATTATGATTTTTATTATATTAATTCTGTAAAAGATATTACCATTTCTTCCTTTTTACATTTATTTGCATTATCTCTGGGCATAACACATGATCAGTTTTTGTAAAAAGTTCCATATGGTGTTGAGTAATATGCATATTCTTTAGCAGTTCTGTTTAGAAAATTAACAAAAGTCTTTTAACTCTAGTTTCTCCGGCAATTTGTTCAATTCTATATTTTCTCTTTTGTTTATCTTTTTGTTAGATTTGTTAAAGACTTAGAGGGATATTAAGGTCTCCTGCCAGCATTGTATTGTTATGTCATTGCCATTGCCTCCAGCCCTGACCAATTGTGTTTTCCCAGTTTTTAAGGGACCCCAGTGACTAGTATCCAACTTCCATTTACCTACTTAACACAAGATTATCTTTTTCAAAGGGACTTTTACTTTAATAGGTAAATAACTTTAGCAAGAACAAACATGAACATTTCTCCCAGCATCTTGGAAGTGTAAGTAATCTTCCCCATCCCACATTGGTCTCTTAGGAAGGGAGACTAAGTTTATAGTTTAACTCAGTTCCAATACAGCATGAATTCCATCAACTTCAAGACCAAAGCCACACTGGGCTATCATCCTGGATCCTTGCCTCTCAGGGCTTCATCCTGGATCCTTGTACTCCTGTATCCCTATGGTTCTATCTCTTGGGTCAGAGACTCTACTTCATATAGCTCAAAGCACAGATGAAAAAAGTCAATACCCTGGGCTCATTTCTTGGCATCACATGTCATAGGATGGTGGAGGGGGTGAAAGTGGGGAGGAAGAGAGGTGGCTATCATATTCAGACAGGAATGCAGAAAAAGTTCAGACTATAGTCAAACAGTTTAAAAGATGCAGACAATTTTGAATACATAGTCAATGAAAAAAGGCTGCTACTAACCAGACCATAGCAGAATGTCTAAATAAATGCCAATTCTCTTGTCTCCCAGAAGAAATCTGTTCGTCTTCCACATAGGTGACATCATTTTAGGTGGTACTTAGAACCAGCTCCCTCTTTTAAACAGTAGTACTTTAAGGAAGAAATGTGATACTTTTGACAGAATTAGGGCAAACTGGAAAAAACATGAACTTAGGGGGAAAGTTATGGACATGTTGAATTTAAGATGTCCCTAGTGACATCCAATTTAATATTCAGTGAACAACTAGCATTATAAAACTGAAATTCAAGGGAGAGATTGGGTCTGAATATGTAGATGTTGGAGTCATTTGCATAAATATGATAGCTAAACCTATGGGAACATGTGTGCCATGTTCTTTTGCTTTGTATCTTGTGTACCTAATTTGTTCCACTGATCAACTTTTCCATGTTTTGACTAATACTATAGTTTTGATGATTGTGGTGTAGTTTAATCTCCGGTATTGTTAAGCTCCATTTCCCCCATTTTTTGGTGATTTCTCTTGAAATTTTGCAACTTACTTTCCTCCTGATGGATTTTTTTTTGTTTTTGTTTTTGCTTTTTGGAGGGGCAATTGGGGTTAAGTGACTTGTCCAAGGTCACACGGCTGGTAAGTGTTAAGTGTCTGAGGCTGGATTTAAAATCAGGTCCTCCTGACTCCAGGGCCAGTGCTGTATTCACTGTTCCACATAGCCTCCCCTGATGGATTTTGTTAAACATCCTTTTGTAAGACTGCTTAGTATAGCATTAAATTTGAAAAACAAATAATTTGTGCTGTGATTTTTATTATATTGATATCTTCCAACCTTAAGCAATTAATAAGTCTACATACTGAACTCTATTTGTGTAAAAAGTATTTTATAGCTATGTTCATATAATATCTCTGTGCATCTTAATAGTTGAACTCCCAAATATTTGTACATTCTAAAGTTATTTTTTATTTTAATCCTTTCTCTATCTTCTTGATGAATTTTATTGATAACATATGAAAGGATCATGATGTTTCTTGATTTGCCTGCTACATCAATGGAGTTATTAATTGCTTCAATTACTTTTTATTGACTCCCTAAGGTTCTTTAAGTAATTAAGCCAACAAAAATAAATAATTCTGTTTCTTTTTTGCATATGTGCATTCCTTCAGTTTATTTTTCTTGTTATAGCTCAGATTTCTGGCACAATATTCTGGTGGTGTGAGCATAAACATCTTTGCTTTAACCCTGATGTTTTTAGAAAGGATTTTTGTTTATCCCCATTATATATAATGCTAGTTCCTGGATTTAGGTAGATAGATGCACTTATGTCTTTGTTTTCTAGTTTTCTAGTGATTTTCCAGTGATTTTAACAGAAATTGGTGTTGTATGCTCTTAGGCTTTTTTGATAATCTTTTAATTCTGTTGTTCATGTTATTAATTTGTTCACTTATAGTTATGGTTCCTAATATTTAACCAACTCTGCATTCCTAGCATACGTTCAGCTTGGTCATCATGTATGATCTTTTTGAAATGTTGTGGTCTCTTTACCAACATTTTATGTAAAATTTTGGGGTCAGTATTCATCATTGAGCTGTCTTTTTCTCTGTTTTGAGTCCCCTTCCTTAGGTATCAAGATCATATTTATATCATGGAAGGATTTTGGCGGGATACCATCTTAAATATTTGCAGTCTATAGTATATAGGAATTAATTGTTCTTTGGATGTTTGATAGAATGGACTTGTCCTTTTGGTCCTAATGTTTGCTTTTTTCCTTTCTTTGGAGGTTCATTTACAACTTGTTCAATTTATTTTTCTAGAACTGGGTTGTTTAAATTCTCTGTTTCTTGTTTTGTTATTTTTTATATTTGAACATATTAATTCATTTTATTTAAGTTGTCAGTTTTATTGGCACATAGTTGGGCAAAAATAATTTCCAGTAATTTGCTTTATTTCTTATTTTTGTGAATTCTCCTTCATTACAGTATCTGTTAGTGTGTGTGTGTGTGTGTGTGTGTGTGTGTGTGTGTGTGTGTGTGGTGAGGATGTTCTTATTGGAAAGGCATGTAGAGATCAACACAAAAACCGATGACTTTGCTTGGGGACACTGATAGGCGTCTTTATTCATTTATCTTCTCTGATTTTATTTCATAATTTTTAAAAACCTGTGAGGCATTATTGTATTTTTTTCCTTGGGGAATTCAGCTTCAGTTACTCTGGTTTGCATTCTATATGATTCTTTTTTAAAAGAGATTTTGATGTTGCTGAAAGTTGGAGAAAACAACTACTCTGTCATCTTGTTTTTTGACCAATCCACCAATGACCTCTTTGGGTATTTAATCCCTGTGAAACTTAGCTCTTGGTTTCCTTTCCCAGTATATTGTACTTAACTTTCCTTCATGTACTCTACATCTGAAGCATATTCTCCTGCTTGTTGTTCTTAATCCATGACATTTCTTCTCAATTCTCCTGCCCCTATTCTTGGAATGTTCTTATTCCAAATTCTACCCCTTAAAGTCTCTTTACACTTTAACTCAAATAATACCTCCTACAATATACCCGTAGTTGCTCATTCCCTCCTTTCACATATTATATATTTCTCATTTTGTTTTCTGTGTACATGTGTATTTAATCTTCTATATACCTATTTCATTTTTATGTTGTTTGCCCAAATAAAATATAAGCTCCTTGAGGACAAGAACTATTTTGCTTTTGTTCTTTTGCCTTCAGTACCTAGAATAGTGCCAGTTCACAGCAGACACTTAAATATTCTTTCAGATTATGCCAATAGAGCACAAAGGTCAGCAGATCATATTATGTTGACAAATCTTCTAGTTTTGAACTTTGGGGCCATTGACTAGGATCAGAGAGTCTTGTGAGAAGATTGTTCATGATATATTATTGTTATTAACCACATCATCTCAAAAGGATTAAAGTATAAAGGAAATGTGATATGCATTACTGGAGGGGATGTGCATGTTGAAAAAATCACAGATCTTTTAATGTATCATTTATAGGACCACAGTGAAATATATCCTATTATATTTTTCTTGATGCTTGATTATAACTTCCAGAATTGAAATCTCAGAAGACATATACTCAGGCCGGGAGATTTTTCCATAGAGCTAGGAGGGAAAGAGAGAGAGGGAAAATTGAATGAATGAATTTAAAGGTGCTCTTCAAGACTTCAGCAGTCTTAACATGTCCCAGAGACCCATAAAGGAGAGAAGTCAACCACTGGGTATGCATGTGTGAGTGAACCAGACAAATGGCTGCTGTTGAGGAATAATCTGTGCTTTTTCATGGTGCAGCTTTCATTACGGGTACCAAGATCAACCTCAGAGACTTTGTGAAAGACTTTAGAAATCTGACTGATTGTTGCAATGATAACTCAAGAATCCAGAGGATTGAAAATGAAATTGCTGCAGTCACAGCAGGGAAAAATAATATATGTGCATGGAGCTTAGTACTTAAAAAATACAGTGCTATATTATTGAAAAAATAATAGTTTCTCATGGATAACCTGTGATAATTAAATAAAAAGATGACAATATTTCCAAAATACATAATTTACTTATTCAGTGCCAAACCAATCAAACTCCCCAAGAAGTTTAATTTTAAAAGAAATAAAATACTTGTTTAGTGGAACAGATTCTTAGGCACACAAGATCCAGGAGCATCAACAAACCCCCCAAATCTACAACTATTGGAGTAAGGATTCAAGAAAACATCTGGGAAAATCAGAAATCAGATTAGAAAAAATTAGATTTAGATCAACTTCTCATGCAACATACCACACAAATTGTTGCTGTGTTGTTTTACTCACGTCCAACTCTTTGTGACCCTTTTTGGGGTTTTCTTGGCAAAGATACTGGAGTGGTTTGCCATTTCCTTCTCCAGCTCATTTTACAGATGAGGAAACAGAAGCAAACAAAGTTAAATAACTTGCTAAGAGTCAGACAGCTAGTATCTGAAGTCAGATTTGAACTCATGAAGCTGAGTCTTTCTGATTCCAACCCCAGTGCTTTATCCACTGCACTACGTAGCTGCCCACTACACAAATTAGAGGAGCAAAAAAAGAAATAAACTTTCATAACTGAGGATAAAGAAAGAATTCTTTTTTTTAAGGTTAGGGGAGAGGATAAAGGAGATATTTATTGCTTTCTGGAGGAGGAAAGGTAGGGCAATTGGGGTTAAATGACTTGCCCAAGGTCACACGGCTAGTAAGTGTTAAGTGTTTGAGGCTGGATTTGAACTCAGGTCCTCCTAACCACAGGGTCAGTGCTCTATTCACTGCACCACCTAGGCACCCCTAAAGAAAGAATTCTTAACCAAACAAGCAATAGAGAATATGATAGAACATAAAACCTCATTGCATGTGGGCATGGGCAATTTCTAGAAAGGCAACCCAGACTTATGATGCTGTGTACATATGGAGATAGAAGTAGGGAACAAGAAAGAGAAGGTGAGAGTCAAGGCACACACTTTGAACGTCACACAAGAAATCTCCTAGAAACATTGTCATTTGACAACACTAAACCCACCAACAGATTTTTTATTTTTAGCACCTGAAGTAGTGCAGTCAATAAAACGTATTAATACATTATAAAAAAATCCAAAAATATATGTAATGGAGAGGTGGAACCAAGATAGTAGAAGGAAATAAATGTTTTTGCTGAGTTCTCCCAACATATCTCTCTAAACAACTTTTAAAACTTTTTTGTCAAAGTGGGACAACCAACAAAAAGTCACAGTGCAGGACAGCTTAGGAGGACTAGGTTAATGACCCCCATCATTTTTAATTCTCCCTTTTCTGGTTTGTTCTGTTGGTCTACTCTTTTTTTCTAAATGCAAAAGGTAATACCAAATGGCTTTTTGGCTGCTACTTTATGATATAGTTTGTTGTCCAGAAGTATCATTTCCCCTTTGTTCCTAGCATTTTTTGTTATTTCCTTGAGAGTCTAGATCTTTTGTCTCTCCAAATGAAACTTATTCTTTTTAAAATTAGTTTTACATTATAGTTATTGGCAATAATTAGTGCCTTCCTACTCCATAGACTATCTGTCTTCCTGATGGTAGTAAAAGTTTTGATCCAAAATCAGCCTCTCAGACATTACCAAGTTCTTGGTCTGTTCCTGACCTTGAACTGGAGGAGAAAGCTTTCAGAGTTGTTGAAAGATTCAGGTAGCATGAATAGAGCAGTGGACCAGAACAAAGAATGACGGAGACATTCTAAGCATGATTTTGCTAATTCTGCATTGCTAACCAAAGCTGATCTCAGAGGAAGTGTGAGTGGTTTTCTCCTTTCTTTCTCCCTCTCCCCATCTAAGTCAGATGTCCATATGTACTATTCACTCACTCCCTACTTCCATTTTATTTTGCTAGGTTGTTTGAAAGACAACTAAAGTTTGAAAACTTCATTCTTTTTCCTGACATATACATTTTGTTTTAAATCATTAACCTCTGATAAAGTTGTTGGCCAAGAAAAGCCCAGGCTGTCTAATGTATGATTTATTGTGTAGATAGCAGTAAGAAGAAGAGGATGAATTCTTCTTTAGAGATGAAAGACATGTATTTGCTCAGGAAGACTGAACTGGGGGCTAGAGTCACAGAGGCAAAGGCAGTGTTACTTTCCACATGTCTTACAAAAGTACTTGAGGCAAATATAGCAGATATAGTAAATCCTGAGCAGCAGCTGGAATGTGTGGGTAATTGGTTGGGGGACATGGAAAACTGTTACTATTTTAGTTTGAGAGGCTTGGAGCAAGCAGCATAACCTCTGGAGTAGGAGGGGGAGAGCTAGATCATTGAACCAAGCAGTAGCTTAGCTGGAGGGCATCAACAGTGAATGCAGGATTACCATGGTGGCACAATCTAAGACAACATACAGTTCTAAAAGTCTGAACTCTGCCCTCTGGTGGTTTAAATCTTTTACTACATTCTTGAACAGATAGAAGAATTTGTTATTTTCTCTGGTGTGGGGAAATCCCAGTATGGGAATTCTCTATATTAGATGAAACTGGTCTATGACTTAGTAGATAGATCCTAGCAGTTGTCTGAGATGCGCAGAAAATAATGGCTTTGCTCAGGTTAACACAAATAGGGTTGGAGGTAGGATTTCAATGCAAGTTTTCTTGACGATGCCCATGTGCAACTTTAATTTTTTACAGATTGGTATTCTTCAAATAATACTGTATAAGTGTTTATAACCATGTGGGATAATCGAAGGATGTTGTTCTTAGGAATTTGGGGTCATTAAAAGTAATGCACAGTACTCCAAAGAGATCATAAAAAATGGAAAAAGGACCCACGTGTCCAGAAATATTTATAGCAGCTCTTTTTGTAGTGGCCAAGAGTTGGAAATTAAGGGAATGTCTATCAATTGGGGAATGACTGAACAAGTTGTGGTATATGAATGTAATGGAATACTTTTGTGCTATTTGACATGATGAGCAGGCATACTTCAGAAAAACCTGGAGAGACTTATATGTACAGATGCTGAGTGAAGTGAGCAGAACCAGAAGACCATTGTACACAGTAATAGCTATGTTGTACAATGACTAACTTTCATAGACTTGACTCTTCTCAGCAATGCAAGGATCTAAGGCAACTCTGAAAGACTCATGATGGAAAATGCTGTCCACATTCAGAGCAAGAACTATGGAGTCTGAAAGCAGATCAGAGCATACTATTTGCTCTCTCTTTGTGTCTGTTTTGTTTTGTTTCTTCTTTCTCATGGTTTCTCCCATTGGTTCTAATTCTTCTTTATAACATGACTAATGTGAAAATATATTTAATATGAATGTATATGTAGAGCCTATTCTTGCGGAGGGGGAAAGGTAGGGAGAAGGAGAACATTTAAAATTCAAAGCATATGGAAGTGAATGTTGAAAATGAAAAATAAATACATATGAAAAAGAAAACATAAAAAGTAATGCGTAGTTTCTCAAATGCAATGCTCTTATTCATTTGTAGACTTAGTTTGTTATTTATCAGTAATCTATGTTTAACAGGAATGTTCTAATCTTTTGGCCATAGCTCCAAAGCCAGGGCTTCTTGGTCAAATGAAATTTATTGCAAACAGCCAGGGAGAAAGAGCAGGTGACAGAGAAGCACAGTCAGGATCATGTCAGATTGTGGTCCGATAACAGGGTTTTGGAATTCTTGAACATAGAGCTGGTGTCTCTGTGAATGAAGCCGAGATCAAGGGTATATCTATGCCTGTATATCTTGGAGACAGAGCGGAACAGTAGGTCATAAGAAGCGAATAAGTTGAGGAACTGAGTGGTTTGTGTGTTTGAAGGAGATTCAATAAGTATGTTGAAGCCTGTCGTATGAGAGCAGATGTTGGAGAGGAGAGAAAAATTGTGAGCTAGGTACTGAACACATTGAGGAGGGAAGGGGAGTAACCTAGAGTTCCAGAAAATAGCAGTCAGGATTTTGATTGGGTGGAAGATGCGGATCGTATGGACTTCAAAAGAGAGGTTACTGAGAGACAGAAATAGGGAGAGAAGCTGGAAGAGGCAATGGACTAGTGAGCAGATGATAAGGAGTAGTGGAAAGTCAGTGCTGGAAAGTTTAGCCAGGAAGCTGGTCATGCTTCAGTGGTAGCTAGAAGATGTAAGGAGTAGGAGAGGAAAAGATTTTAAATGAAGGCAAGTATACTGTCTACGGAATGGATATTCTAGAAGGCACAGTGGAAGCGGTGGGTAGTATTTGGTTGGGACTGTGGGGTTGGAAAGTTTAGAGGGAAGGAAATAAGAAATCAGGTGGTGGAGGATGGTGAGTGGAGTTTGGATGATGACTTACAGGAGTTCTGAATCATTGGGATGTATAGGGTATGACCAGGGATGAATATATTCATTACTGAGTGGAAGGTTCTACTCTTCTTCCCAGAGAAGGATGGACATCAGACAGGAGACACCAGAAGCATGAGATAGAAGGTGCATGGTCAAATGGGAGGTCCTGTTCACCTCTTTGTTTCTCCTTGGAAGTCTGGAAATTAGTCAAGAGGCTGCACAGCAGGAGATGGAAGTGGAACCTGCACAGGAGATGGAAATCCTGTTCCCTACTACTTCACTCAAGGGGCATGCAAGCAGGAGATGGAAGGCACAATGTTATATGGAAAATTGCTCCTCTTTTCACTAGAGACTAGGGATTAGATGGGTACAATGTAGTAGGAGGTTGAAGTCTTGCCCACAGGGGAGATGGAAGTATTGAACTTCTCAGTCTCACTCAACACCCGCCCCCCCCCCCCCAACAATCAGATTTCAAGTTCTATCATTTTATCTTTACAAACATCTCTCATTTATTCTCCCTTCTCTCTTTGGACACTGACACCACTTTATTGCAGTCCATCATCACCTCACACCTGGGCTATTGCAATAGCCTGTCCATTTGTCTCCTTACCTCAAAGTCTCTCTGAAATCTAGTTCATCTTCCACTCAGCTGTCAAACCGATCTTCCTAGAATGAAAGCTGACCATGTCACCTCTCTATTCAATAAACTCTTGGGCTTTTTTTGTCTATTGGGATCAAATACAAAATACTCCGCTTGACTTTTAAAGCCCTTCATAGGCTGCCACCTTTATACCTTTATAGTCTTCTTACATTCTTTTCCCTTCATACTATGCTATCTAGTGACATGGGTCTCTGTTCTGTGTACTCTGATCCAGTGACACTGGCCTTCTTGCTGCTTTTTGGATATGTAACTCAATAGATATTGATAATAATATGCAATAACTCAGAAGATAACTCAATCTTGTGACTTCCAGTGTTTTCCCTGACTGTCCCCCATGCCTAGAATGCTATCCCTTATCTCCATCTCCTAGGTTCCTTCTTTTGTTCAACTAAAGTGCCACTCTCTGCAAGAAGCCTTTCCCAGTCCTCTTTAATCTTAGTGCCTTCCCTCTGAGAATATCTCTAATTTATCTATATACATTTTTTTCACATATATGATATGTGTGTGTATCTGTAGAGTTATTTGAATGTTTTCTCCCCAATAAACTGTAAGTTTCTTAAGAGCAAGGTCTGTTCTTTTCTACTTTTTTTACTTTGGCCTTTCTTTGAATTTCCAGGGCTCAGCACAGTGCCTTGCACATAAGTCCTTAATAAATGCTTGTGATAAATGACCATATCACTTTACTACCTAAAATGTTTCAGTGACTCACTACTGCTTCCAGGATAAAATTTAAAGCCCCTCACAATTTGACTTCAGCCTTCCTTTCCAAGCTTATCACATATAATTTAAACCTTTCACTTGCTCTGGAGAAATTAATTTTCCCCTAAGTACTGCTTTGGCAGCATCCCATAAATTTCGGGATGTTGTCTTATTATTGTCATTCTCTTTCTTTCCCCTTTTTTAAAGCAATTGGGGTTAAGTAACTGCTCAAGGTTACACGGCTAGTCATTATTTATGCGGGTGCCATTTTCTGAGCGTTGACTGGGTCATCCCAACTCGAGGCCGGCTCTTACTCACTGCGCCACCTAGCCGCCCCTTTAGGGCAATTGGGGTTAAGTAACTTGCCCAAGGTACACGGCTAGGTTTTTGTTTGTGCGGATTAAGGTCGGAGGCCGGCTCCGAACTCAGTCCTTCTGATTCGACCCACTTATTCTTTAGGGTTAGATTATTTAGTTTTCAATTAATTTTTATTCTACCTTTCACTGCTCTTTGTTGAATGTAATTTTTATTGCATTATGGTCTGAAAAGGTTTTTATGCTCTAATATATGGTCATTTTTTGTGTAGGTGCCATGTACTGCTGAAAAAAAAAAGATACTTCTTTCTGTTCCCATTCAGTTTTCTCTAAAGGTCTATCATATTAAACTTTTCTAATATTCTATTTACCTCCTTAGTTTCTGGTTTATTTTCTGGTTGTATTTATAATGTTCTGGGAAGGGACAGTTGAGGTCCTTCACTAATATAGTTTTGCTGTCTGTTTCTTCCTGTAATTCACTTAACTTTTCCTTTAAGAATTTGGATGCTATACTACTTGGTGCATATATGTTTAGTATTGATATTACTTCATTGTCTATGGTACCTTTTAGCAAGATGTAGTTTACTCCTTTAACTCTTTTAATTAGGTCTACTTTTGCTTTTGCCTTGTCTGTGATCAGGATTGCTACTGCTGCTTTTTTTTTTTTTCACTTCAGCTGAAGTGAAAAAAAAAAATAGATTCATCTCCAGCCCCTTACCTTTACTCTGTATGTGTCTCTCTGCTTCAAGTGTGTTTCTTCTAAACAACATATTGTAGGATTCTGGTTATTTAATCCACTCTGCTATATGCTTCTGTTTTATGGGAGACTTTATCCCTTTCTCATTCCAAGTTATGGTTATTAATGGTATATTTCCCTTAATTTTATTTTTTCCTCCTGTTTGTCCTCTCTCGCCTTTAACCCTTTTCCTCCTTCCCAGTGTTTTGCTTCTGTCCACCACCTCCTTCAATCTGTCCTTCCTTCTGTCAATATCCCCTCCCTCCTTCCTACTCTCCCCCATCCTTACTTAACCTCCTTCCCTCCTACTTCCCTGTTGGATAAGATAGATTTCTATATTCAAATGATCGTGTATATTATTCCTTCTTTGAGCCAATTCTGATGAGAACAAGGTTCAAGTGATGCCCATTGCCCACCCTACCATCTTCCCCTCCTCTTCATGTGAAATAATTTACCCTGTTTTATCTCTCCCTTCCTTCTGCACCCAGTAGACTCCTTTTTATGATCTCTTAATTAATTTTTGCATGTCATTCACTCAAATTCACCATATAACCATGCTCTCTGTCTATCTATATTCCTTCCTTGTACTACTGGTGGTACATTTTTTTTTAAGAATTACAAATCTCAGGGGTGGCTATGTGGCACAGTGAATAGAGCACCGGCCCTGGAGTCAGGAGGACCTGAATTCAAATTTGGCTTCAGACACTTAACACACACACACACACACACACACACAAACACACACACACACACATACGCACACACACGCAAACTAGCTATGTGACCTTGGGCAAGTCACCTAACCCCAATTGCCTTACCTTTTCCCCTCCCCCCCCAAAAAAAAAAGATTTACAGATCTCATCCTCCCGTAAAGGGCTGTAAATGGTTTAGCTCTACTGAATGCTTTATTTTCTTTTGTCTTTTTCCCTTTTTAGACTTCTCTTTGGTCTTGCTATCAGAGATCAAATTTTTTATTCAATTCTGGTCTTCTCCTTATGAAAGCTTTAAATTCTTCTACTTCATTAAATGACCATCTTCTCCCTTGAAGTATTTGCTTAATTTCACCAGGGTAGGTGATTCTTGATGATAGTCCTAGCTTCTTTGCCGTCTGGAATATCATGTTTCATGACCTTCAATCCTTTAATACTGCAACTGCTAAGTCCTGTGCAATCCTGATTGTGGTTCCCTGATATTTGAATTATTTCTTTCTGGCCACTTGCAGTACTTCTTCCCTTGACCCAATAGCTCTGAAATTTGGCTATAATGCTCCCTGAAGTTTTTATTTTGGGATCTCTTTCCTGAGGGGATCTCTTTTCTGAAGTGGTCACTGGATTCTTTCAATACCTATTTTGCCTTCTAGTTCCAGAATATCAGGGCAGTTTTCCTTGACAATTTCTTGAAAGATATTGTCTAGTTCCTCCTTTTGATTATGACTTTCAAGTAGTTCAATGTCTCTGAGGTTGTCTCTCATGGACCTATTTTCCAGGTCAGTTGGTTTTGTTATTTTTTCCCCAAGAGGTATTTTACGTTTTTTTCTATTTTTCATTCTTTTGATTTTGTTGATTTCTATTCTTGATGTCTCATAGAGTCATAGGCTTCTACTTGCCCAATTCTAGCTTTTAAGGTGTTATTTTGCTCAGTTAGCTTTTGTACTTCCTTTTCCATTTGGCCAATTATACTTTTTGAAGTTTTCTTTTTCCAAGCTGTTGACTCTTTTTTCACAAGTCTCTAGCATCACTTTCATTTCTTTCCCCAATTTTCCTTCTACCTCTCTTATTTGATGTTTAAGTTCCTTTTTGGACTCTTCCATTAGTTCTTCCTGGACTTGAGATCACTTCCTGTTTTTCTCTTGGGTTTTGCCCATAAGTGTTTGGCATTGTTGTCCTCTTTTGCATTTGTGTCTTCCCTGTCACAATAATAACTTTCTATGGTCAGATTCTTTTGTTCTCATCTTTTACTGTCTCTTTTGGCCTTCTTCCTTTTAAATTTGAGCTCTGCTCCTGGGGTGAAAGGAGCACTATCTCAGGCTTCCTGTTCCAGGGGTTGAAGATCCTGGCTGTTTACCTGGTACTACTCTCATATTGCCTGAGACCCACAGGGGATCCTCATGTTTGGTGATGTGCTGAGGTGAGGGTGGGGCATGACTGGAGCTGTTGGAGGCTATAGGTGTCTGGAAGCTTACCTGGTGCAGAGCTGAGGTCCCAGTGCTGATGTCTGGCATGTGCCAAGGCTGGTGGGGTATTCCTGCATTGGTGTCTGTCCATTTGCCTGGAGCTACACTGACCCATCTTTCAGTTTTGGCACTGATGGCTGCCTGTTGACCTGGCTATGCCGGCTTACGTGTGGGGTTCCGGAGTTGGTGTCTGTCTGTTTGTTTAGGCACCTGTGGGATCCTTGTGTTTGCAGCTGCCTCTTTGCTGGGTGCTATGCTGAAAGATGTAGAGGTTCTCAGAGCTGGCATCTACCTATTCCCCTGGTTATACTGAAGCATGTGGTGGGTCCTGGTGTTGGCATTTGCCTGCTGCACTGCACTGGGGCTCAGGATCTCCTGCTGGGTTGCTGAGGTGGGCCTTGCTCCAAGCTTACTGGGATGCTTCCGGACTATGCTCCCCTTTTACCTGAGTAAAATAGACCTTTCCTGCCAACCTTACAAGTTTCTTGGGCTAAAAGATTGTTTTACCCCATCTTTTTGCTGGTTCTGATGTTCCAGAGTATTTTTGGGGCGCTATTTTATGGTTGTTTGGAGGTGAGTATGGGAGAGTTATGGTGATTTCCTGCTTACTCTGCCATCTTGGCTCCCCAAAGTCCTCACTTACTCTTTATTAAAAGCCTTTTGTGCTGTTCCTTCTATAGAACATTGTGTTGTGTTGCCTTTGCATGGGCTGTTGCCCAAGCTTGGAATAACCTCCATCACATAGAATTCCTAGCTTAAACCCAAGTTCAGCTCATATGCCACCTCCTTCCTGAACCTCCCATTTGTTAGTACCTTTCCTGAAATGTTCAGCATTTACTTTGTGTATTTTATACATCTACATATTGTTTCAACCAATAGGATGTGAGTTCTCTCAAAGCTGGGAGTGTTTTTTTGTGCTTGTCTTTAAATTTCCTAGCATCTAGCTGGCACATAGTAGGAACTTAATAAATGAATCTTACAACTCTCTCCTTTTTAAATTCTCTTCCCTTCTAGTCCAAAAAGCACTTCTTAAGGACAATCTATGTGGAGGGCATTTTCTAGTTGCTGGAATTCAAAGAAGCTTATATAGTCCTTAAGGAGCTTATATTCCACTGGGGAGTTGAGAGAATAGCACATGTGAGCTGATAAGCACAATGGCACATTGTGACACATAACACCCCTTGTAGTGTTTCCATTGTCACCTTCCTAGCTCAGGACTCTATTACTTCTTTCTTGGGTTCCTGTCTTAAATGGTTTCCCTAACTCCAACTGCTATCAACTGTAGTCTTCTAAGACTGTAAGAATGCAGCATAAAGGTAAAGAGGCTGGACACCTCTCCAAAGAAATACCCTGGGAAGAGGGATACCGGGATGCAGACAACAGCACCTGGCTAATCAATCAAGCATTTTGTTTTGACTATTTTGTGGCTGCCACTATACCAGGTTCTGGGGAGATAAAGACAAAAACCCCAAAAAGCTTACATTCTAAAAGGGGACACATGGACACGTGGACACACAGACACACACACACAGACACACAGATACACAGACACAGACACACACACACACACACACACACCCCAGTTTATTGGAATAGAGGTTAATTTTCTGGTGAGCCTATGACTGAACAGATGCCCTCTTCTAGGTCCCACCCTGATGTGGGCAGAGCCACTTTTCTCCAGGTCCGAGATCATTTCTTGAGAGTTAATTTTTCTCTAATTATGCCTTTGGCTCTACTAATCAGAAGAAAATATTTTCCATTTAAAACTAGGAAACAATGGAAAAGGCAAAATACATGAGGCAATTACCTCAGAAAGTCAAAATTTCAACTCTCCAAATCTTTACTCACTGATCCAGCTCAACTCATTTTGTTTAGGATTGGTCTTTCCAGGTTTTCTTTCCCTGCCTTTGGGTGGCTTGAAAAACATTAATCATTAATAATTCTCTTTTGTATAGCCCTAAGACATGATTTTTCTAGGAAAAGTCCCACCGGTTACATATTTAAAACAAACAAACAAAACCCTCTTTCCTGGATATTTTACCACCTTTCCTTGGTTACTATTGCACAAGGACACACACACACACACACACACACACACACACCAGCAGCAGTATTTCATTTCAGAGAAGCCATAAAACAGAAAGCAAAACAAACTTCTAAGAAACTGGGATCAAGAAAGAAGCTTATTTCTCTTTCAAGAAAGAGAATGAAAGTGGGAGTAAACCAAACAGCTGGAAAATGCATATTTACCAATATTTTTCTCAGCAGCACAGATTATGACATTATATCCAATGACTTTGTTTCTGTTCCTGTGGTTTCCATACTGATCACTTTCAGGGCTCAGCTTCACTCTTTTCCTACCAGTTCTCTTAATGGTAGCTACAGCAAAGTGACAATCCCATGCTTGGGAGCCCCAGAGTGTTCACACCAATCTCTGGTCCTTGCTTCATCCCTACTATCTCTCATTCCTCTTGTGAAACTTCTCACTCATTCTATAATAGAGGCTAAACTTTAGGATTGGTCTTTCCAGTCTAATGGGTCTTCAGGGGCTTAAAGCAAACATACATTAAAGAGTTCTCTTCTACCATCAGAGACCTCCAATGTCTTGCTAAGTTCACAAAGCATATATGTGTACTTTAAGCACATATATAATTGGGTGTTGCTGGCAGTTGGGAGGAATAGGAGAGTTTTCATGTAGAAGTTGGTGCCTGAGCTCAGTCTTAAAGGAAATGTGGGGTTCTACCTGAGAAAGGTGAGGAAGGAAGAGTATTCCAAACACAAAGGATAGTGAGAAATCTCATGTTGTATGTAAAAGCAGATGGTCTAGTATTATTGGGCCATAGAGAATAGGAAGAGGAACAATGCAAAAGAAGACCAGAAAGGTGGGGTAAGCCCAGGTTATAAAGAACATTAAATGTCAAGCAGCAGTTTTTATTTGATCACAGGGCTAACAGGGTATTTTAATGAGTAGGGGAATAACAAGGTCAGACCTATGCTTTAGGAAAATTATGTTGGCAAGTGTGGAGGATTGGAGTGGGGGAGGCAGACAGAACAATCACCAGGCTGCCAATGTGAGTAGACTGTTGAAAACCCACATGAGAGATGTGCAGGTAGAAACAAGATTTGACAGTGGTTGGGGATGACACTGAAGTTCATTAGAATAAAAGAAAAATGAAAGGAAGTTTGTTAAGTATGAAATGGTGACCCTAGGGGTGGGAAACAATAGTAGAGATAGACAAACCTGGGTTGGGATATTGGAGGGTTATAAGGATGAGAGATCAGATGATTGGGGCTGGGGAGGGTTATGTGTTCTTAGTCAGTTGAGGATTTGGTATCCATGGAATTAGAAGAGTAAGGGGGGTGGAAGTTTGTAATCACTGAAAAATGAGCCAGTCCCTGACACAGCAGTTTATTTTGTTTCACCTGCATAAAAGGAGCTACGCAGAAAAAAACTATTACTTATTTTTATGAATAATATTTCTTTTTCTACATGTACTGACTTTCACACAAGAAGTTCTACTTGACAAATGTCCTTTAAAAATCTGTTATATTAATTCCTTTTGCTTTTATGTAACATTTCTGAATGTGCTTTTCTCTCTACATTTAAGAATATTTGCTGGGGTGGCTAGGTGGTGCACTGAATAGAACACCAGCCCTGGAGTTGGGAGGACCTAAGTTCTACTCTGGCTTCAGACACTTAAAACTTACTAGCCATGTGACCTTGGGCAAGTCACTTAAACCCAATTGCCCTGCTTTTCCCCCTTCCAAAAAAGCAAAAACTAAAAAAAAAAAAAACCAAAATAAAAAAAAAAAGAATACTTGGGGCGGCGAGGTGGCGCAGTGAGTAGAGCGTAGGCCCTGGAGTCAGAAGGACCTGAGTTCAGTTCTGGCCTCAGACACTTAAGGCACACACAAACAAAAACCTAGCCATGTGACCTTGGGCAAGTTACTTAACCCCAATTGCCCTCCAAAAAAAAAAAGCAAAAAAAAGTAAAAAAAAAAGAATATTTGCTTATAAACATTTTAAAAAATGGTTCCCTTGCTAATTATTTTATAGCATTATTCATTAGGAGTCAAAGTAAACTTAACTAATTTTCAGAATCCAGTGTGATTCTAGTACTCATTATAATTGTGTAATGAGATGATGTGCATAAGCATTTTGGAAACCTAAAACTCTTATCAATTTCAGTTCTTAATTTTAACATTTCCCCATTTGGTTCTGGGGAACCAAGTTATGAAAATCTACTAGGCTTACTGTATTAGGGAACCATCAGTTTCAGGTTAACTTAAGTAGATTAGCCATATGCTCTTCTGTTTTTTAAAATTAGTAATATCTTTGTAGATGAAGACTACATATCCAGAGTCAATTTATTAAGATTACCTGCAGAGGAAAAAAACCAAAACTGTCAATTACCCACTCCAATGCCTCATCTTGAACCTGGGACCTTCTACTGCTTTGACTATTTTGCCACTGGACTCAATGACTGATCAAATTCCTCCATACTTAATGTTCTCCAAATTATGATGATCTTGTTCATTTGGTCAATTAGAAGATTCTTTTTTTTTTTGGAGGGCAATTGGGGTTAAGTAACTTGCCCAAGGTCACACAGCTGGGTTTTTGTTTGTGTGTGCGTTAAGTGTCGAGGCCGGATCCGAACTCAGGTCCTTCTGACTCCAGGGCCGACGCTCTACTCACTGCGCCACCTAGCCGCCCCCAATTAGAAGATTTTTAACGTTTTGTGTCAGGGACCCCTTTGACAATCTCTTGAAGCTCATGGCTTCTTTTAGAATGTTTTTAAATACAGAAAATAAAATATATGAAGTTATAAAGAAAACTGATTACACTGATACATAGTAACTAAAATATTTTTGAAAACTCCACATAGTTATTAAGACACTTTCTGAAAAACTCCACGGACCCCAGGGTTCCATGTTAAGAAACTATTCTAATGGGGTCTGAAAGCAGATCAAAGCAAAATATTTGCTCTCTTTTCTGTTCTTGTTTCTTCTTTCTTGTGGCTTCTCCCATTGCTTCTAATTCTTCTTTACAACATGAGTAGTGTGAACATTTTTTTTTTAAAAAGACACTATTCTAAGTTAGTTCCTTCTTGACTTAATTAGTCTTAAAAAAAAGCCTCTAAATCAAAGACTTAATCAAAGACAAAATCAAAACATCTCATAAAGGGTTACCAAGAAGGAATGCCCTGGTAGTTTAGGTGCAAAAAAAAAAATCCATCTAACATTTAACATAACGTTTAACATTTACTCAGCCATAGAAAGAGTATCCTGAGGTGCAAAATAGTTTTCATCCATGATAAAGCACTGATTCAGTTGAGCATAGCTTACCAGTGGAATTCAAGACTATGGTCACAAGCCTGAGCAAAGAGCTCTAGCCTCTTAGTTTATGAACTAAGGGTTTATTTTTTGCATACTATTTTTAAGTGATTGGCATTGTTTTAGAAAATGATCGATGCAGCCCTGGTTTGCCAGAGAGTTGCCAAGGAGAATCTGGACACTAGAAGCAAATTTTCCCCAGAGTATACAGGATTTGGATTTTGGGGGGGATGACATGGAGAATCCATCTTGGCCAAGCCATATGGATTCACAATGTTTGGCCTGGCTCCTTAGGTGCTTTGTCATTCCCCTTCCCCAAGCTGTGTAGGTTGCTGTTGGAGATAATTTCAGTTGGGAGCTGTAAGCAGCAACTGTGGAAACAGCTAATGGTGGAGTGGGCTGGTGAATCACATACATAAAAAATCTCTGACATTTTTCTTTTTCCCTCCCCCATTCTTGTCAGTGAAGCAGCCTTCTGTTAAACGTTCAATTACCTATTTTCTGGTGCCCTCTTCTTCCAGGGAAGAGCTGAATTAATAGGGAAGGAGGAGGGGGACAACTTATCTTGTTCCCCACCAGCCATCACCCTAGGTATTCCAAAGTTTTCCAATTACTTATGCTAATTGCATAAAATAAAACCAAAACTGATGGTCACCAAATTATGATTAGTTGGTGTGTATTATTTGGGAGAGGGAGAGAAATGTGGGAAGAGGCTTTGTTTTAAAAAGATTCCAGATAGTTGGTTCTACCCTTTAATCTGAACTGGAGTGAGAATGGGGAAAGGAGATCCTGAGAGAAAAGTATGTGTTATCAACATCCACCTTATGAAAAACCACCTTATGAGAAAATGAGCCCCAGAGATAAAAGCCCAAGATTAAGGGTCAGAGAATTTGTCATTGAAGTTACTGAGGCCTTTTGTCAGCTTAGACTAAGGCCCTGCTGCTGCAGCTTGACATCTAAGCTTTTTGACTATGACATTTCTGGGGATGGTGATACTTTCTACTTTGTCCCTGGTGCTGGAAGGATTTCTAGCAGCAAGCCTAGTCCCTCATCATATCTGGCAAATGAAGCCATATGTACATTGTTATTATAATACTTAGGACTTTTTTGTAATGTATTTGGGCACATCATAGGTGGGACCCAGCCCGAGATTGTCTTATAGTTGAGATCCCTTTGTCTGTATTCAAGAACACTGGGAATTCATTGTTATTGCCACACACGCTCCATGTCTGACATTCTTTGTTACAAGTCTGCTACATGCTGATGCTTTACTTAAATTTAAACTGCATGGCTTTCTGAAAACCAAACAGTTTAGGCAGCTGTTTGTCATAGCCTACACTGCCTTTTTTTAGTTAAAAAAAATTAGAATCTTATCCATGCAGAATATACGCTGTTTTAATTGGAAACCATCTGTGATTTCAATTTGAACATTATCAGAGAAGCACTTGATCTGGACAAAACTAAGAACATGAAACCTTATTTTGAAGATTATTATGCCCTCCCCTCCCCGCCTTATCCCCCGCCAACCCAGAAACACACATCCAATACTATGGGAAAGAAAATCGTAAGACACAATGATCAATATTTCCCAATATGTTGGTTTAATATTTTTAAAACATTTTATTTAAAAGGGATCAGATGGATATGTTGCAAAACCAACCAAGCATTAATAAAAACTCAGAAAACAAATTCCTATTTGCTTTAATAAATAACAAAATGTCATTTAATTTTATTTAACCTCAATATAACACAATGCACATTTTAAAAATCTATTGTGTTGTCATACATCTAAAAACAATCTCTATTATTTTATTAGAATGAAAAGGAAAATTGATCAATGCAATTATAAAGAAACTATGGATACTATGCATGTGAACAAACTGACCTTCCTAAACAAAGCTATGGATTTTCCTTTTTCATTTTGCTCATCCTCATAATTTGGCTCTAAGTAATGAGTAGCAGCTTTAACTGGTGTGTAGACATTTTACAGGGCCTTCAACAACATTCCAGAGTACTTCTAACAAACATAAACCTTTCAGAAGCATCAGTGTTGTTTGACTGGTATTTCCTGATATGATTTATATTTATTTTATCTCAGCTAACTGGTTCAGGCTGCTTTGTTGTTCTATACAAATTCATCATTTCAGTTGGACGTAGGACAGTACATAGAGAAGGCTAGGAAAATACTTTATTGGGGTTGATATGCTCTAAGTTCAGTTTTGATTGAAGCTTGAGTAAATCAAATTTTTTTTTCAAGTTTAAGTTAAACTATTATTTTATATCAATGACCTCCTTACCAGTTTGTGGCTATAACATTTAATTTAATGTACTAATATTTTTGAAAATGACATTGTTTCTTGTTAGAATGAACAGATATTTGTT
The DNA here is from genome assembly GCA_011680675.1 of Gymnobelideus leadbeateri. Taxonomy (NCBI): domain Eukaryota; kingdom Metazoa; phylum Chordata; class Mammalia; order Diprotodontia; family Petauridae; genus Gymnobelideus; species Gymnobelideus leadbeateri. The sequence continues at coordinate 50,835 of WOXC01008053.1, read as the reverse complement.
GTTGAAATTCTTTATAGCATAGTGTTTCAAATTGCTGTTATATTCTGTCACTAAGAAACCTGAGAATGGCTCATTCTTTGTTTCAGTGCCAGATCAATTCTATATTTTTCTTCTCAGTTTATGTTCAAATAATTGGATGAAAATGAATCTGCCAGGCACTTGGTATCTTTTCCTCATGCCCTTAACTAAAGTAGTTAGTCTGAAGATATCAGTAGCTCTTACCTCTCTGAGAACTATAATCCTGAGGTTCTTTATGTGCTTAATAAGTTAGAAAAGGATGTAACATTTGCTTTTGTATCTCTTTCAGGTATGTGTGCAAAATGCATGGGGAGAAAGCAAGTTCTTCAACGTGGAGTTGTTTACACTGTACTGTGTCTTGAATTTTTGGATGATGAGTATAGATTTTTCCCCAAATGCGTCTGAAATGGCTAATGTTCTTTAAACCTGCAAGAAGGTGATAATATGAGAAGGGATTAAACAGTAAACAGCTAAATGATAAGCATATTAATAGAATTCTCAATAAAATATTCACCATATTTGTGACTTTCCAGACTGATGTTTCCCCCATTAGAATGTAAACTCCATAAGGGTATGCATTTGTATCTCCAATGTTTAGGATAATATTTGGCCCATAGCAATTACTTGATATAAAATTTGTATTTACTTTAAAATTTTAAATCATAAATATTTTTGTATTAAATATATTTTCAATGTTACATATGTGCAGTGTAACAGCAGAAAACATCTCTTTCTTGAGAATATGAGATATGTGCTTATTTAATAGCATTTCCCCTAAATTCCAAAGCAGTATAGTGGTCAGTGAGGAAAGAAGTAGGAAATGGGGAAGTAGGGCTTTGAGAGTTGCCTTTTTTATCAAACTCTTACAGCCTAAAGAGAAACAAAAACAAGCAATTTTCTTCTGGCTTACTTGGTTCATATTTTAAAGAGATTGACAGGTTTTTAATTAAAAAAGAAGGAGTAATAAGTGAAAAAAGATCTTCTGGGGAGAGCTTTTTTTTCCTTAGAAAAAGGGAAAGTTATATATATATATGGAAGATAAGCTAGAAAATTATTTTTGAATTCTCTATTTGATTATATTAATGAGAAAGATAATGGGTTCTGGACTTACTGAAGCTGTTCTCCAGGCATGGATCGTGTGCAGCAGAGCTCCTTCTGGATGAGACGCAGTAAGAACTGTCCCCAAATAATAAAGTTATTAATCCAGGAAAAAGTACCAATCACAAAAGGCATTCAGAATCTATATGAGTGAGGAAATGTATAGTTCCAAGTTCTTAGTTATTTAAACAGGTACACTACTTAGATTTAATGATTTTGATCACCAGTTAGAAAATCATCTTCCTTAGATACATTTATTCTTTAAAATCTTTGATAAGTGGTATTTCCAAAGTACAAGATTATCCCTCAGTAAGTTTTATAAATAACTGATGAAATAACCTTGAAAATATTTTTAGTCTAGATATAACACCAACTGTGATACTATTTTGACCTAGATAATATTTTAAGATAAAATCAGTCCAATAATAGAAAAATTAGCCCACGGTAGAAAATAAATGAAATCAAAGACATTTAAATAGATTGGAATCAAGATTTGCCAAGTGGGGGAAAGGCTAGAACTATAAAGATTTACTGCTAAGATAAATATAGTAAATTCAAGCATTTTATTTAGAAACAGTCATGAGAGCATCTCTAAAGATATTCTCTCTGTTTAATGCATTCATCTTGTATTCCTTGGATCTACTGTGAACACCATGCAGTTCAGCCTGCTATAAATGACATTATTAAACTGAATATTCAATTGAAAGAATGGAAAAATTTCCCTCTATTTACCTTATCTCATATTTGGACATTAGCAACTCTCTTTTGATATTAAAGAGAGTTGCTTCAGAAATCTGGATATAGTCAGTAATCAGATATTACACTAAAATAAAATGTTTTCTTTTGCTGGATTGTAATTGAGATACTCCCTTCTGCCTCTCCCTTTCTACTACTCCCCCCCCCACCTCAAACAGTTGATTACCACTATATAATTATTACCCAGAATTTGTAGGGTGACCCAAGGTCCCAAAGTGAGTGCTGACAAGGTTAGTTTCAAAGGATGCAGGACTTCTAATCCTTTGCCCTTTAGGACCTTGCAGCGGTTATCACGACTAGTAGGAAAAAAATTGGGAAAAGTAATGGCAGCAAAAGGATGATCTACTAAGTAATGGGATACTGCAATGGGTGTTTTCCCAAAGACTGATTTTTGCCATCCCAAATATTTGTTCTATCAGCATCTGGGTTTTATAGTCAGCTCAGGATCAATGACCTCAGGAGTTGACTTCTGGGTGAGACTTTCACAACTCAGTCCTCCAGTAGCTGGGACCAGGATTCATATGTTAGCATTACCTCATTGGGACAGGAACTTGGTGAGAATGGCATTATAATGGAACCTAGCTAAGTCTTTTTTTTTCACATTAAATTTATTTATTTACTTTTAGTTTACAACATTTGGTTCCACAATCCCTTAAGCTTCAAAGTTTCTACCCCTTTCTCTCCTCCCCCACATGCATAGCATGCAATCTAATATAGGTTCTACAAATACCTTCACACTAAACATTGGTCAAGTTGTAAAGAAGGATTATAGCCAATAGAATGAACAATGAGAAAGAAGGAATAGAATAAAACAAAACAAAAAAAAATGAGAGAGAGCAAGTAGTTTGCTTAAATCTGCATTCAGACTCTGTAGTTCTTTCTCTGGATGTGGATAGTCCTCTCCATCATGAGTCTTTTGGAGTTGTCTTATAACCTTGCATTGCTAAGATGAGCCCAGTCTATCAAAAGTTAGTCATCACAGACACAATATAATTATGTACAAAGTCCTCCTGGTTCTGCTCTCCTCACTCAGCATCAGTTTATATATGTCTCTCAAAGTTATCATGAAGTCCATCTGCTCCTCATTTCTTATAGCACAGTAGTATTCCATTATATTCACATACCACAACTTGTTTAGCCATTCCCCAATTGATGGGCATCCCCTTGATTTTCATTTCTTTGCCACCACAAAAAGAGCTGCGATAAATGTTTTTGTACATACAGGTCCTCCTCCCACTTGTATGATCTCTTTGGGATACAGTCTTAGAAGTGCTATTGCTGGGTCAAAGGATGTGCATGTTTTTATAGCCCTTTGGGCATAGGAACCTAGCTAAGTCTGAGCTCACCCTACTCAGATCAGATGGTAAGATAGGGAAGAGTGTGCCTCAGAGATGTTGTGGGGAAAATGTTTTGTCCTTTTGTTGTTGTTATATCTTCGGAGTAAACATCCCTTTGTAAGAGCTAGGGGAAAGAGCCAGCATCTCAGACAATGGCATTAAAAAAGAGCCACTTCAGAGCCACTCAGCATACATTACAACTCTGAGAGGAAGCAGACAGCCTTGCTCAGGGAGAGTGAGGCCAATGTATTCTTGTCTTAGAAGGATGAAACAAACCTAGTTAGAAAAACAAGCAGCTATTAAGCATTTGCTATCTGTGCTAATTGCTACTGACATTGTCTGGGTGACAGGGGTGAAGGTGCCAAGAAAAATGAGAAGAATTTAGAGAGAATCAAATTTTTTTCTTGAACTCTGTCCCTTCTCTTAGCAGGTAACTGCAACCTAAGACAGGATTTTAGGGGAAGGACCTTCACCAAAGAAGAATTCACATTCAGTTATGGTAGTCACTCTAAAGACTTGCATGCACATTTGAAATGAGTAGTTTCTCATTCAAAAGTGTGTTTTGTTTTTCTTCTCAAAAACAAAGCAAAATAAATTTTCTTCTCTGTATGTGATTATATTTTCAAGCATGGAGCCAGTCTATGTTGTGAATTGCATTTTGAGAGGTTTCTTGGGTAGACACGATATGGAAAGATAGCTAGAAAATTCCCTTGACATGTATCTGAACCCTTCATATAACTAGAATCTCTAACATAAGAAATATGTATTCATACTTCCATCCTTATGAGGGTTTTCACCACAGTGGGGTGTAAGCCCTCAACTCCTTAGCTGGGAATTGCCATGAGTCTTTCTGGCCAAAAACAATGCATCACTTGCTGGCCAACTTTTTGGTGATGAGACTATTAACTATTTTTTTTATTCCTTGATTATTCCTTGATTTTTATTTTATTTATTTATTTGTTTATTTGTTTATTTATTCCTTGATTCCATACCTAGGGTCACACTTAAAACCTTTCCATTTTAAAAAGGTTTCTAGAGCCAGCATAGCCCCTGAGAACACAGACCATTCTCATAACCCAATGAATCCATTCAAATAGGACCTGAGTGGGAGATTTATATAATGATGGCTGATAACATACATAATCCTTTGTAGTTTTAAAACACATCAGCACATGCCAAGAAATCATATAGCAGAGAAGTGGCTAGGTGTGGGCATGGTATCCCAAATACAGGGAATAAAATGACCAATTTTATTGGGATGAAGGAATGAAGGTGAGAAAGTGAGATAAGTATTGTGTGGACTGAGAAAGATATAGAGAATATAGAGAAAGTGGTGATGTTAAATACAGTTATGGCTCAAAAAGCAAGCCAATGCCAGATCATGGAGAGACTTAAATGCCAAGCTAAGGATTATAGAATTTAAAGCTGGCAGGTATCTTAAAGCTCATCTAATGAGCAAAGGATAAGAGTGAAAAAATCCTCTTCTCTTTGCCTGCATTGGAATAGTGTTTGACACAGTTTCACCTCCTGAGTGCCTGAACAATAACTGACAAAGGCTGGGAGAGAAATGTGGCTGTTCCTGGTAAATGATGTTTCATGCAAACAGTGGGCAGTCACTAAGTGTAATGTGTTCAAAACTTGAAGCTTTAGGACATTCTTCACCAAGTGAATCCTAACATCAGTATGATGTGTACTGACCAGGCTACACCATCTCCCCACTCAAAACATTTCAGTAACTCCTTACTGCTTACTGAGTAAAACTCAAACCCTTTTGTTAGGTCTTCCATCATCTGGCAACACCCTGTCTTTCAAGCCTCATTTCTTATTATACCACTCAATGTATTCATATGAAACTACTCTAATACTGTGCTACTATGCCCTAAAATACTTTTTTGTCTTTTACTTCTAGTCACACTATTCCCTAAACTTGGAATGTCCTCCCCACTCTCTCTTCCCCTGTTACAATTAGGGGTCCTTTATAGCCCTGCTTAAATACTAACTCCTTTACGGAACTCTCCCTGATTCTCCAGTCCCAATCTTTGTCATGACTGACCTCTTCACCCTGGACTTTACAAAGGAATTTGTTTTGAAACTTTAATGCTTACCTCACATTCCTGAGTGTTGTCATGGCCTATGAAACTGTCCTATGGATGCTGGACCTCTATTCCTGTCCCTTGCATAGCACTTTCCATATTTCTTTCACTCAAAGAGCTATACATAGGATGTTCCCTAGAGTCTTTAGAGCCATGTTTAAGCTATGGAGGCTTAAAACTGCACTAAGACTTTTGGATCATCTTATTTAATGTTGGTGAAAAGATACCCTCTGATTGCAGTCCTATTGTAATTTGGGAGCTTCTTAGACCATATACTATGGGATTAAAGATGCTGAAGAGAAGATACCTTAAAAGTGATCCAATACAATCCCCTTATTCTACAAATAAGGAAACTGGGGTGCAGAGAATAACTCGCCCAAGATGATAGAATAAATGACAGGTGGGAGTTAAACCCAGGTTCTCTGACTCCAAGGCTTTCCAATCAGTTTCCCATGCTGTTTCCCACATTAGCTTTTAGAATTTGCTACAGCCAAATAAATTAATCACCTAAACGGGATGGAAAACCTGTGACCTCAAGGTCACATGCGGCCTTTTTTCCTTTTGCTTTTTGGAGGGCAATTGGGGTTAAGTAACTTGCCCAAGGTCACACGGCTAGGTTTTTATTTGTGTGTGTTAAGTGTCTGAGGTCGGATCCGAACTCAGGTCCTTCTGACTCTAGGGCCGACGCTCTACTCACTGTGCCACCTAGACACCCCTGGGTGTGGCCTTTTGACTGAGTCCAACTTTTACAGAACAAATGTTTCTGTGAAGTTTGGATTCAGTCAAAGGACCACACTTGAGGACCTAGAGGGTTACATGTGGCCTCAAGGCTGCAGGTTCCCCACTCCTGCATCATTCTGGTAACAATTGTCTGTGAATAGGCTGGTCCTGTAATAGGACCTGTACTTACTGCCTTTCCATCTTGGTTAGTAACTGCTGGGACCTGACCTCTGATGGCACAGCTTTTAAGAGTGACTGTAACATAATGGAGCTTTAGAATGGGGTGGCCAGGGGGTGGCTAGGTGGTGCAGTGAATAGAATACTGGCTCTGGAGTCAGGAGAACCCGAGTTCAAATCTTAATCAGACACTTAACACTTATTAGCCGTGTGACCTTGGGAAAGTCACTTAACCTTAATTGCCCCCTCCAAAAAGCAAAAAAAAAAAAAGAATGGGGCAGCCAGGTGGTGCAGTGGATAGAACCCAGGCCCTGGAGTCAGGAGGACCTGTGTTCAAATTCACCCTAAGACACTGTACACTTATTAACTGTGTGACCCTGGGCAAATCTCTTAACCCCAATTGCCTTGCAAACAAACAAAAAAACGGTTTAGAATATAAGACTGTAGCAGAACTCAGTATACAGCAAGCACTTAATAACTATTTGCTGAATTGAATTATATTTTAATGTGAATTAAATGGGTAAATACCCTACCTTTTCATGCTAATTTGTAGTCTGTTTAAAATGACTCAAATGGATTTTCAGAAGCTTGGTTTAGAGCAGGTTAGACTTCAAAAGTTTATTTTTCATTTTAAAAGGTCACCTCTATCAGTGTGCCTTGAATCATTATGAGGAGTATAATTTCTCTCTTCTGACGAAAAATGATACATTTTATCTGTGCAGAGGAGAAATTGGGAGTCTGCTTGAGGCTTGAACTACAGTACCCAGAGAGACAGGCGCTAATAAAGTTCTTAGCATCATTAAAATTGGTAGGACTTACCAATAAGGCAGTGGCATCTGCTACCATTAACATGTAAAACACATTGTTCCAGCCAGAGGGGGAGATAAGGCCGGCTAAGAGAGGACCTAAGGCAGCACCTGAAAGGCATGAACATGGAAAAAAATCAGAGTTTTTAATGATAGTTACTTTTAAAGTCTAATAGAAATACTCTTTACTCACTATTCACAGCATAGAAATTACAAATTCCATGGTAGCAGGAAGAAATGGTACTAGACTGATATTTCCCAATGTCAGGAAACCATATGGCATTTTTATGATTCACTGAGAAGACATTAAGTTCTAATTTGTGATTAGAGAAAAACTTGGCCTCGATCTAAACAAAACATGACTTTATAACACTTTATAACATAATAAACAATGGACTATTGTGAATGGACTTGCTGCTACTACAGTACATTTCAATGTTAATTTGCCCTTTTTTTGGCCTGTTGGTTGCCATTTATAGATATAAATGACCTCTCATGACTAAAGAATAACTAAAATGCTGGGGTATAGAGGTCAATGTGGTTTTCCTATGAAATTATTTTTCATACTTTTGGCTAAAGGAGTGTTACATAACTTTCAGTAGACTATAAAGAGAGCAGCAGTTTCTTGTTGTGAAAAGAATCCCGGATCTGCAGACAGGGGCCTTGGGTTTCAGTTCCATTTCTGATTCTGGGCAAGTCACTTAATCTCTCTGGGCTCTTCCTCACTTGTAAAATGAAGGAGTTGGATCTATGATAACGAAAATTGGCTATACTCAATTATCAGTGTTAATTCATGCCCCCTTACCTTTTTAGGTACTAAAATAATTCAACAGGCAGTACTCCAAGAATTCCTGCTGCAAGTGGGCTTCATGACCTGTGTTCTGAATAGAACACTCCTGACACTCTTATGTTCTTATCTACTAGGTTAAGAATTGTGTTTTTTTTGGTATGCTGTGTAAACTAGCTGGCATTCATAAGATGACTGTGAATTTAGGAAGCTAAGAAGATACTAACAAATGAAGTCAACAATATTCTTAGCTAACTAAATTCTTATTCATGCTGATATTACCAAAATAAGCTATGAAGTCACTTGTATAGACAGATATGTTTAATACCACCAAGACTTAATGATTTACTTGTCCTAAGTACTTCTCCCTAAGGACCCCAAGAAAATATCCTTAGGGAATTTTTTTTCTTGCTTTTTGGAGGGCAATTGGGATTAAGTGATTTGCCAAAGGTCACATGGCCAGTTAAGTGTTACATGTCTGAGGTCAGATTTGAACTCAGGTCCTCCTGACTCCAAGGCCAGTGCTCTATTCACTGTGCCACCTAGCCGTCCCGATCCTTGCAGTTATTTTAAGAATATTATCTTCTTTTTAAAATGGAGTTTGAAAATCACTAAAATCTCTCTAAATTCAAAGGTACCTTCTAATACTATTTAAAGAATCAGTGTTTATGTCAAAAATCAGTTTATCATTCCTTTGTCAACAGCATCCAAATAAATTGTTTCATGATCTTTCAACAACTATTATATTGTTATCTATGTTAAAAGCTGCTATCACGTTCTGAAAATGGAAAGTAAAAATTTTGCCTTGTTCTAGTCAGGAGAAAAAAATCACTTGTTAAATCTAAAAAATAAATAATTCACATTGATTTCTTATGTAGATTGCTACTGTGCCTACTTAGGATGGTGATGGGTGCCAGAGAAATGAATGTGGATAATGTGCTCTATCCATAAAATGAGCAAATTGTGGAGAAAAGTAGAAACAAACTACCTATAATGGAGCAATGAGAAAATAATAATTGCCACAGCATAGTCATTGATTGAATTTTTTCAAGAATTTTTCTACCAATAGAAATTCCATAGCACTATTTTGTATTTGTATGATTTTTACCTTTTTACTATTTCTATTGTAATGCCACAGCTTTCATAAAATCAAAACAACTTACCTTTAGATTTTGCATTATTATTTCCATTGTATAACTGGGTAAAAGGTGTTTTGACTAGCTCACTGACTCATAACTTTTGTTTCTAAGATTTGAAACTTGGTCTCCTGACTGCAAAATTGATGCTTTTTCTGTTATACCATGAATGTGAAGCTATCCTATCAATTTCCTCTATTTTTTATATATGATTCATAACCCCCTAATCAGATGGCATTATCCTTTCCCCACCAAACAAAAATGATAAAACATAGTTCAGAAATCCAAATTTATATATGAAAGGATAGTATATGATTTTTCAATAATGTCTACTAGGCTCTCCTTTCTTCAGCTTTACTTAACTCTCATTATCTGTGAATTATCTTATAAAACAGGTATCCCACATTATTAGTTACTTAAGTTTGTATCTCTAAAAATACAACTTACCTACAGAACCAGTTCCATCAATGATAGCTGTCACAGTGGAGAGGGCTTTGGAATTCCCCTTCAAACTTTTGTGGGTACCCTAGAGTAGAGGAGGGAAAAAGTAATCTATCGCAACAAGTCACCACAAAGTGTGAAGGGAGAACAAGCCAATACTATCAAAACTTGCTCCTGCCTCAAATTTCTCAAGACCTAGATCTCCACTTAAAATGATCATACTCAGTGGCACTGACCCTGGAGTCAGGAGGACCTGAGTTCAAATTTGGCCTCAGACACTTGACACACTTACTAGCTGTGTGACTTTGGGAAAGTCACTTAAGCCCAATTGCCCTCCAAAAAGTAAACAAACAAACAAACAAACAAATAAATAAAAAATTATCATACTGCCCCTTGTATCAGAGTTGTTTATGTTTATGTTCTGTCTTACCTATAAATGGCAAACTCTTTTAGACCAAGTCTAGTTTCGTCCCTGGTTTTGTAGCCCTAGCACAATACCTCAGACACAGCAAATGCTTAATAAATGTCCACTGCATTGAACTGCATATGTGAATAGCTTTACAAAAGATAATACTGTATTTTCCATAATTTTTTGGATTCATTTGACATCAAAGGAAAAGTTTAAGCTTTTTGTTGATCTGGAGTTATCAAAAATATCAGTTTGTTCTTCTAAATGGAATTCTTAAAATTCTTCCATTGTGAGGAAGAAACAAATTTAGTTCTGAGGAAAGAAATATAGTATCCCAAATATAGGACAACTATGGAACTTTTGATGCCTGGGTTTAAATATGCTGAAAGCATCAAATTTCTTTAAGATTTCATGTCTGTTAAGCCAAATAAAGTTAGCTTTTATTAGTGACATATGTAATATGTCTGCAGACTGACTAAAAGGACATTGCTATGAAACCCAGAGCTGGTTCAGTTTCCAGTATCAGGAAGTACTAAATGATAACCAGTAGAGAAAGATAACTACCTGAGAAATCCAAAATTCCAGAGTTTATATATCCCTTGGAAGAAAAGTAAGGTGAAATGAATCATTAGGTTTTCTTTTTTTTTTTTAAGGGTTAAAAAACCTCCCAGCACTTTAAACTAGCTGATCAAAAGAGGGAGACCCCTTTTTTCTGGAAGCTATTCTTTTTTAGACAATTTCCCTCTGATACTCAAATGAATTCCCTAGACCCAGTAAAATTCTATCCTTTTCCTCTTTTGGAATGTGAATTGCTTTAGATGTATTAAAGTCCTTTATTAGGGTTCCACACTTTGCAAATAGGTCCTTTTATTCTTATTTTTCTATTTCATTTTCTAGCTCATTCTTTTCTGTCATTACTTTTCTCTCTTAGCATTCCTTTTACTATTTATTTTTTCTCCTCTCTGCCCTTTTTTCTTAAGATTTTTCTTTACCAATATTCCTTTTCCCTACCTCTCATCTTTTCTTTCTCCTTTCTTATTTCCTTGAATCTTTCTGTTTTCCTTTTCTCTACCTTCTACTTTTCTTTCCTTCCTTTTCTACTTTCTTTAGAGCCAAGATTAGACAAATTAGGCATAATGAGTGGAGAACTGGGATAGCTAGCTGTTGGGTGGCAGAGTGAATTATTCAAAGGCTAGAGAATGAAGTTATCATTGGCTGAAGAAATTGTGAGTTCATATGTCATGGACTGAGGGAGGGGTAAAGGTAGCAATTTCAGGCTCTTAGGTATGGCCCAAATATGTACAAGCCAACAGAAAATGAAAGCAAGTGATTCTTATAGAAGTTCTAGTAATGGAAGAGAGACTGGGGCAAATGTACTTTCAGGATGAAATCTTCCAATAGACCTGTAGCCCATCATCTTCAAAGACAGATATTCAAATAGAATATAGACTTTGTATAATATGGGACACAAATATTAAAACAAATAAAAGTAAATGAACTATTTTTATTTAAAAAAAAACCCATTCATTGCCCTGGCATCCTGCCTTTCAAACATCTATATGGGTATCTTGTTAGGGCTGACAGCCCTTGGTGAACGTAGATAGTGATGTGAAGAAGATAATAGCATTGATATAACTTTACAATTGTTAATTAAAAGAGTAGGGAGACAGTTTCTAGATATTGGTGGCTGTTGCTTGGTATGGCAGTGTGATATCTGGTCCTTGAGTGGGCTTATGATTAAGCATAGAGAAATTATTGAGTGAAAGAAGAACAGGAAAAGAGGGGATGGGGAGGGGATAAGGAGGGAAAGGGGGATGTAGAGACTGAGCATGGGATGTGAATCACAGTCCATACAGAACAAGTGTTGACTATAAATGAGGGCGAGTGAGAAAGGATGCCCAATGAAGGCTCTTACAGCCAATTCTACGTTCAGAAAGAGTGAATGGATCTTAAGATATATGGGCATGGAGAGCAGGTTCTAGGATGAAATTGAAGCAGTCATCTCTTGTCCATGCAGCAGCCATAGTGACAATGACTAGATCTGTATCAGCATTCCAGAACTTCAGCCCTAGAAGGTATAGATATCTAACTGGCAGAGTTCTTGGCCATAAGTAGTCTCTGCAGGGAAAAATAAATACTCAGGGAGAAGCCAACATGCCCAGAAGCTAGGTGTGATCATAATTAGCTATAAATTACTTATAAAAATGCTGTCAAGACAATCAGAACTATTACAAAAACAGTTTCCTTTTCCCAATCACCTGAAAGGGTCTGACCAGGGTTGGGAGAAGCCTGGAGGAAAAGACTTAAGGAAGACCCAGAATCCCTGGGTCGATCATGTTGCCTAATTTCCCCAGATCAGATTCATTATCTATTAGTTTTGAGAGAACAAGACAGGGAATCTGGTTCTTTTAAGGCTGATGTTCAGAATGAACCCAAACATGTCTGTATCAAACCACCTCTAGACTTCAGATTTGAACTGGATTGAGCAGTGCCTATAATGGAGAAGGAATTACAATGGTGAGAAATCACTAGGCACTTTAAAGAGAATTTAAGGAAATATTCAGGTATCTGCATAGGATCTGAGGCAGCTGTGGCAATGTTGAGTATCAAGTGGGGTGAAATTAGGATGTCTGAATGAAAACAGATATTTGTAAGCTATTTTAGTCTGGAAGGGAGAGGTTCTGATTAAAATATTTAAGTAAGAGTGGGGCAATAAATGCCCTGTGACTGCCTCACAAGACATCCTCCCCTGATAATCAAACAAGTCTGATAGAGATGTTTATTCAGTTGGAGAACCGATTACAATCTTATAGGAGGAAAGCATGTGACCCAAAGAACTGGGGGTGATTGGGGAGTCAGGTCCCTGGACAGGCAGCCTAATCTAGAGTCTAATCTCATTTTGGCATGAGCAGTCACCTCAGTATCAATGCTATAAGACACAGTTACTGGTCATTTCTGATGTGGAGGCCATGTCCTATTATTTCATTTGTGCTTTGGGGCTGAGCTCTGAATGGGAAACAGCAGTAATGGAAGGGGCTAAGATAAGGGCCAGTGTCTCCATCAATCAATTAAATTAATAAGTTTTAAGAAGAGTGGAAAGGTAGTGAGGGGCAGGTTAGGAAGGGCTTTGAATGTCAAACCAGATTTTATATTTGATCCTGGAAATGATAAGGAGTCATTTCAGCTACTTAGGTTTGGTCAAATCCATTTTTGCTCTAGTGGGCCCAGAGAGTACCAAGATCACAAATTCAGAGTTATCAGAGGAAAGGAACTGTCAGTACTGAGGATCAGATCCTTGTGGTTTTGGTGAGGTAAAGTATTTCAGCAACTTAATTGCCCTTTGTGGAGATGGGAAATTGGGAAGGAGGGATATGGAGTACTTTTGCATATACCTGGATTGAGATGGGTCACCAAGGAACCTTTGGAAATGTGATGACTATGCCCTGATGGATGTGGATTGACAGTTTTTTTTTTTTTTTACTGACACGGTTTTGATTCTCCAGTGGTTTCCACAGAGGAAATGAGGGTTCTCGAGAGAAGCCAGATTCCAGAGTCTGGATGTGAATGTAATCGATGACAAGTAGAGAAGTGCTTGAGACCCTGTATGAGTAGATCTTTGTCATGTCCAATCTTATTATCTTTTAGCAAGATTCCTCTCTATAAGAAGACATCATGAAGGGGAATAGAACCTATGTTTGCAGAGAACCTGTTCTATGGATGGTGAACATCAGTTTCAAGTCATTGACCATTCTATCCAGACAACACAAGACAGATAGCCAGGTTAGTTTTGTACAAATCTGTACTCAGCAGTGGGCTGAGTTTACAGCCATTTCATCAAGACTAATTTTTCTGTTTTGGAAAATAAGAAATCATAAGTTCTTTCTATATTACAAAGTTCTTATAAGGACAAATGAAAAGACATTTTATAAATTTCAAGTTAAAAAAAGAAATAAAAGGTAACTTTTTTGAAGGGGAGAGGGCAGGACAATTGGAGTTAAGTGACTTGCCCAAGGTCACATGGCTAGTAAGTGTTAAGTGTCTGAGGCCAGACTTGAACTCAGGTCCTCCTTACTCCAGGGCAGGTGCTCTATTCACTGGGCCACCTAGCTACCCTGTAACTACATTTCTTATTTAATATCCTCTTAACTATATTTTGGAGAAGAAATACAAAACTAGTATATTTTCTCAAATGCTAGAAACAATTGAGATTCAGAAAAACTTACCAGGTCAGCAGAGACAGCAGTTGTGATCAATGCATAAGGACCATTGACAAGAGCTCCACTGATAAGAAGCATAACTGGTAAAAAGCAGTAAGAACAAATCAGAAAAGAAGGGAAACAAGCCTTTTCCCAATAAAAAATACATATTTGTAATAATTCCATAATTTTTCCATTTTGGTCTCTAAGCTGCTACATTAAGCATCTAGTATTCATTCTCTGCGGTGGAGTTGTATATTATGTATGCAATCCAAATAAGAGAAGGATTATGTTTGTAGGAATTATGAGGATTTATATTTGGAAGGACCAATAAAAACTATCTTCCAAAGACATTTCATAAAATCATAAATTTAGAGCTGAAAGAACTTTGGAGGTCATTCAGTTCAATTTCTTTTTAGAGATGGAGAAATAGACTGAATGAGGTTACATGATTTGACCAAGGTCACCAATCTAGTGAGTTTCAGAGAGTCCTAAAACCCAGCTCTTCCTGGCCTCAAGGCTACCCTTCTAGTCCCTCTACTATATTTTTTTCAGTTATTTAACCTATCTTTTCAAAATATTTAAATTCTTATCCCTCTTCATCCTGATTCTCAAATGGTAGTATCACTGAAAAGTCTAATAATGTGAACACTTACTTAACCCTTTACTGCTCTCCTCTCCCCTATCATAATATATTTGTTTGGCATCTGGAGGTTTCCTAAGTTTCGGGTTTTATTAAAATAGAGCAATCTGTAGCAGCAACAGAAAAGATAATATAAATTTTATGTATTATTTCATTATTGCATATTATTCTAACCACTAACTGCTATGACAACATAATGGTAGAAAAATCTAAGGGACACTATGTGGAAGGGACAAGATTGCAATAATTTTTTTGAGCATGTTGACTTTGCTCAACTTCATTATTGCCAGAAATTAGGTTGAGTTAATAGGACACTATATGGCCTTTTGGAAATTTGACCATTGGTCAAGCAGGGTTCCTCAGGGATATAACATCATATGATTAGTTTTTTAGAAGACTTTAATGACTGTTCTTTAATAACAAATTATAAACATCCATTAAATTTCCCCTTTAGGAGCAAAGGAATATTTAAGAAGTGACAGAAGCATAATTTGATGTTGTTGCCTGCAGAAAGTTAAAAATAGCTTTCTTTTTATATAACTGGCCCAGAATGTTGAGCATGAACAGCATACAGTGGACTTGGAACTGATGACAGCAAAAGAAAGAACAAGACTTTGATTGTAGGAAGCCTGATTCTTGATGAAGTCACACCCTGAGGCTCTTGATAAGGCTGGTCATACTCCAGGAGCCAAATGATACACTAATCACCCTAACCATTATATTTCTGAATGCCAAAAATTTGCCTTCATATGCAGTATTAGTCATAGGCTAGGAAGAAACCAAAGTAGTGTTCATACTTCTAAGCTTACCTTTTTGACTCTGAAAATAGTTTCCCCTTTAACTAGAAAAGTATCTCTACTCCACATTTTCCCTTGGCCACCTGATGCTCAGGATTTGTAGCTGTTCTGAACTAAGCTCTATGCACTCTACTACCAAAATCTATTCTAATACTACAGATGTCCAGTTCTCACAGGATGACTGAATCTGGGACACGAATTTGTGTTGTCTACCTCAACAACTAGGTTGTTTTAAGATCATCCTCTGCCTGAATTGTTTCCTTGTTTCTAATTGCTGGATTTTGTATTTTGAAAGTCTTTCCCTCCCATGTGAACAATAGTCCAAATTTAAGAATAAAGCTTAGGAAAAAAATACATAAGTTTCTCACCTATTGTGGCTTCCAGGCCCATTTTACTGACCATAGAGAACATATAGAGCTGCCAAAGTTTAAAAAAAGTCAGTTATTTTTATGACAAAGGAAAAGAATTCATAATTAGAACTGTGAGAGAAGAGATAGTATTTAATGAGTTTACCATTTTTAAAGTGTACACAATGAAACCCTATTATGACACAACTAATCATCATGTAGATTTTGGATATACTAATTTTCCATTCAAAAGATATAAGTCCAATAGTGACTCTGCCACTTATCTGTGTGACTTTGAGGAAGTATCTTCAAATGGGGATAATGTTGTTTATATCCATGACTGTACTGGATTTTGGCTTAAAATATAGAAATGATAGACTCTTGACCAATACACCTCATAAAAACCAATAAAAATAGATTTGCCTGGGGACTTGAGGATACAAAACCTAAGAAGGAAATCAGCAATATGATCCATTGCTTTGGATATCTACATACAACCAGAAAACTGGACAAAGTCTTTACATAAAGAAATGACTTTTAAGAAACAGAGCTATCCAAAAATGAGATAGGCTGCCTTGGGAAGCAGTATGTCTCCTCGCTCATTAGACACCATAATTAAAGTGCTAGATGATGTAGAAGAGTTCTTGTTCAGGTTCAGGTTGGACTGAGATTCTGTGATTCTGAAATGCACAAGGTATTTTTCACAAATTCACAAAAAATAGAGATCACAATGTGAGGAGGCAAATTTGATCTCACAGGTTTCACTGAGACTTGATGGGATGTGACTATGGGATGTAATATCATTCTGGAGAGGCCTACATTATTCAAAAAAGAACAGAATAAATAAAAGGGACAATGGAATAACATTACAGAAAATATACTCATGTAAGGAAATCCAAGAACCTGAGATGACAATCATGATGGAGAACACTAAGGTAAGAATCAAAGGAGATGGGGCAGCTAGGTAGTACAGTGAATAGAGCATCACCCCTAGAGTCAGGAGGACCTGAGTTCAAATCCGGCCTAAGACATTTAACACTTACTAGCCGTGTGACCTTGGGCAAGTCACTTAACCCCAATTGCCCTGCCATCCCCCCTCCAAAAAGCAAAAAAAAAGACTCAAAGGAGACAGAAACAAAAATTATATTGTTGGAATATACTGTAGACCACCTAGACAGGAGGAATTAGATAAGGTAACCTAGAAACAGGCCCTAATTCTGTCATAGAAACATTGTTTATAAGGAAGGGGAACCAACTATCTGGATATTTGCTAGGGTTCTCTCTCTCTGAAAAAAGCAAAGCAGTTGTTTTGCCTTAATGATATTTTTATTTATCAATGTATATGACACTTTAAGGTTTGCAAAACACTTTACATATTATCTCACAATAAATAACCTTGATCCAATAACCTGTTGATCCTCACAATAACCTTGTAAGGTAGGTGTTATTATTATCTCCATTTTTCAGGTGAAAAAACTGAGGGCTGAGAGCTGTCAAGTGACTTTCCTAGCTAGTAAGTGTCTGATGTTGGATTCAATCTCCTCGATGCCAAGTTCAACCTTCTAACCACTGTGCCACCTAGTTACAAAAACAGAGGAAGCAGCAAGGCGAACAACTATTTCAATATAAGCCTCCATTTCAGAATGGAAACTTCACTTTATAAGTAAAAATGTTCTAAACTGTGACTGTGTCTGACAAGGTATGTAACATTCTGCCCTAGAGCTGGACCTTATTCTAACCAGCTAGGAGGAACTGGATCCTAAAGAACTTGAAATGAAGCAAGCACCCCTTCTTTGAATTGGTGATAAGAGGTGAAAACTAGGCCTTGTCTGAGGTAAACCCCACATTTTGGGAGGACAGATTTAAAAGGGTTCAGAGAAAGGTTAGGTAGAGTCTAGTGGCCTACAATTGTACTACAGAGTTTAGCAAGAAGGATGAGGAAATATTAAGAATGAAATTCTGGAGACATAAAGAGAAATTATTTCAATGAAGAGGAAAAAAGGACAACTGAAGTCATAAATGTGCCTCCATAGGGAACACTGAAAGGTTTCCAACCAAAGATATTTTAAGATGTACAAAAGATACAAAAAAGAACAGAGAGTAGAAAATAAATACAAAACGACATAGTCCTTTAAGAGTACTTACTATCAGAATGAGCTGAATTTGCTGAAAGGATACAAAAAAGCATCACTTAAAAGGGGTGGGGGACCTGTGACCTTGAGACCACATATGGCCCTCTTAAGGGCTGCACTTGAGGACCTAGAGGGCCACATGTGGTCTCAAGGTCACAAGTTCCCCACCTTTGACTCAAGCTAAGAAAAAAAATAAAATGAAGAAGAAATAAGGAGTATGAGGTGATTATAATGGGTAACAGTGAGAAGTCAGAACTTCTTAACCTTTGTTTTCCTTCCATTATTTTTTCTTTCCAAGGAGAAAGATAAGAGAAAGATATAAAAAATAACTGACAAAGTGAAACCAAAGATACACAAAGAGATAGTAACAGCTAAGCATCCTCAATGATTTCAAACACCAGCCCAGATGTGCCACATCCTACATTACTAACATAAGTGGTAAATATGGTTGCTAAGCTACTGTTTATGATCTCTATAAAATCCTAGAGAATGCAAGAGGTACTACAGATTGGAGCTGGGCAAAGGCTAGCTTTTAATGAAAGGGAAAACTGTGAAATACGTTTATTTAAAGGATTCCCTATTAAAGTCCCATTCTGATTATTTGTTGTTGTATTGCTAGTGTCCCTGGATTCTTGAAGCCTATGCTCTCACAACACAAGTGCTGAGAGCTATCACTAAGTCAGAAAGGCTTTAAAAATGGCACCAGTGATATACTATATGCATCTTGTCTGTCAGGCTAAGTTTCAATGACTTATCATTGGTTTGCTACAGGATGATGAGTCTTTCAGTCATAGCCACCATCAAAAATCATTTACTGCATTATTTCCATCTACACAGAGGGGACTGTGGTATGTAGTGGTGGAAGAAATGCTCTACTCCCCCTCCCCCATCATAGAATCCTGAGGTATTAAATAATATAATATAATAATAATAATAATAATATAAATCCTGAGGTATTATTTTAAAGCCTGAACATTTACAAATAGAGTCGTGACTACTCATTTCTAGCACAGTTTCAAAGAGCAGGTCATGCATGCCACACAAAAATTTCTTCCTTTAAAAAATAAGATAGCCTCGAATTTTCTGTATCCTTCAGTCAATCTAGGTGATTATAAAAATGTTGTTTCCTTTCAAATATTGTGTATGAACCATGCCTGTTGACTTGCTCTCAATAAATGTGTCCATTATTGTCATTAAGGTTTTCTAGGGAAATGAAAGTATTTGATGAATAGGAAATATAAGAATAGAACATTTAATTCTAACTAGGATACTTTAGTATATAAAATCCATGAAATATGATTTGTGTTGATTAAATATGGATGTACATGTGTATGTATCTGATTTATGAGTATATCTATTAAATATCAATGGTGGTTAAATATGGCCATTTGTACATTACCAGTATGGTCCCAGTATTCTGGGGAAATTTAAAAAAGGTTACCTGAAATAAAGAATTCAAATTTTTTGTTTTGTTATTCTCTTTGAAGGATCCAATTTTGGGAGGGGAGGAGGGGACCATCCCTCTATTCTCTATTTTCCAGATCAGCTTTTTAAAAAAATAGTATATACTGCATGTGTTATGAATTTGTTGTTTTTTCACCTTTTGTTAAGATTTCTTGTTGTATTATTGAATGATTAGTTCCATTTCTTTCATTATTTTCTTCAAGATGTCCATTGCTTTGTTGATAATTTTCAGTTACTGTTTTAAGCTACTTATTTTATTCTTTATTATTCCCTTCAGTTTTATATTGGGTCCTTTAATCAACCCCAGAATTCTTATGGCTATTCTATTCTCTTTTCTGACATTTTGGAATTATTAATGAGTTACTGTTTACTTCAGACAAAATTTCAGAGTTTTAACCTGAAATATTAAAGTACTTTTACCCTATAGTTTGTCTTCACTGTACCAGGAGTCTTTCTTTGCTTGCTCATTTCTTCAATCTTTGTGCTATGTGCATCCCTCCATTCTGGGGCTTAGCTCCCAAACTTTTGAGAGGTGGATTCTGAATGAGTCATTCCTAGAGGATACCCTACTAGATTACAATAGACATTGAGTGACTAGTAAAGGCCCTTGGTGAATATATACTCCCAGCTTCTATTAGTGCCAGACCTCTCTTTGGAATTACCATTCCATTGAGCCCATGGTGAGGGTGGAGAAGGATTAGGTAAGGGACCAGAGCTCAGAGTGGAAAGGTAATCAGGAGCCAATAGCAGTGATTTATGTTGGGCTAACTACTGAAGGTCCTTAGTGGATGATCACTCAACTTGCAGTTCATTTTAGTCTTTATCTGTCTTTGGAACCACTGGTGATACCACCATATGGAGTCCATTGCACAGGGACTAAAGTAATCGGTGAAGGAAGACAAGAAGGAACAGAAAGACCAGAATGTGGAGATCATAGCACATAAAGAATGGATAGTTGGCAACAGTTAGAAATGGGATCACTGGTGAAGGCCCCTGGTGGATAATAGCACCACTTATTGCTATTCCTGCCTTTCATCTGTCTCTGGAGCCACTAGGGTCATCTCCATTTACAACCAATTGTTGAGGTGGGGTAGGATGGGTGGGCACAAAAAAAAAACTCATAGTGAGGAGCCAATAATATGTCCTTTTTTCTCTCCTGTTTTGGAGCTCTTTTCATTTCTCCTTTTTTTAATTGTACCTTTGTTTTATTTGAAACATCTTATTTTTTGAGGGGATGCTTGAGTAAGACACAACATTTTCCTCTGTTATCTTGCTGAAATGCCTATATTTCAGCAAAATATTTAATAACATCTACTACATTATAGTTGTGGAAAATATGGAGACATATCAGACAGATGACAGTATAATTAGGTACGTTTATAACTTTGGATGAACATACACAAAGAATAGTGATTCATGAGTTTATATTAACTTGAAGAAAGGTCTTTAGTAGAGAAGAAATTTGTCCTTGGGTATTTTATTAATTTCTATTTCTATTCAACGAAATTGTATGGAGATGAAGTGGGCATACTTATCAAGTTTTTAGATAACAAAGCTGATATGGATGACTAACATTTTGGAGAATAGATTCAGGATTCAAAATGATAAACTTAGAGTTCATAAGATATCTAAATAGAGCTAGAATGCACCTTATATGTTATTTAATCTAATACCCTCATTTTATAGGTGAAGAAATTAATGTTCAGAAAGGTTAAACAGGTGGTAGTGGCAGATTTGGGATTTGAACTCAGGCCCTCAGATCACAAATCCTTTGCTTTTCCCATCATACTACAATTTAGAGATATACACTTTGTAGCCCTTAAATTTACGTAGAAGTGTCAGTTATAGTTGTTACTGGTAATGACAGGCTGAATCTAATATGATTAAATTGAAGGGGAATAAATATAAAGTTTTTCATTTTAGTTTATTTAAAAAAATCAATTTTACACATATAAGATAGAAGAGATATAACTAACTAGAAAACAGTTAATCTGAAAATGACCATGGAGATTTCAAAGTACAGAACCAGGAAAAATGGGTAGAAATGGCAGAGTACTAGATTGAAGTTTGATATAAGAAGAAATTTTCTTTAAAAAATTAAGAATTATCTATAAGATAACTTCTTCAGAAGACAGTGGATGGCCCCTCACTGTAGTTTTTCTTTCATAAGACAGATGTCAACTTCTTGATGATGTTGAAGAGATTCTTAGTTACAGATTAGACCAAGTGGCCACTGAAGTTCATTTCAACTCTGAAATGTTTCATCTGTGGTTGTTGTAAGGAATAATCCTGCAAATCTTAAAAGTATTGTTATTATGAAATACTGTCCAATTTAACCTTCTCCCCTGTACTCCTATTATGAAAAATATCCCTAAAACAAAGCCTCTTCTTTTTTAATAGAAATAAACATGTCAACACATGTTTACCTTCATATTTCTTATTTCATCTCACAGAAATAGTTAACACTTATAAAGTGTCGTCTCTAGTTCTAGGTTCAATAATTTAAGAGTAATATGAAGAAACTGAAGGAACCAGAGTAGAACAACAAACATGAACTAAAGGATAGAAAGAAAGACCTGGAGAAGGAGGTAAGAATAGAAATTACTATGCTTGTGGAAAAGACAGTTAATGGGTGGCCTTAATAAAAATGTCTATGTAAACAAAGGCTTATCATGTAAAATATTCAGCATGGCTATTTCCCATCTATACCAAGGAGAAAAAAAGAGGCACCAATTGCAGGTACAGCAGAAAGGAAACAGGAAGAAAAGAGATTGATTGTCAGAAAAAAGTAACAGAGACTAGGTTAGTAGTGGGAGTTCAGAAACTGTTTTTCCTTACACAGTTTTAAAAGCAGAGTACATCCATTTGGACCAATCTTTAGGTAGAATCTAATTTGAGAGAGGAAATGATCTAATAACCTGTCCAAATGTTCCAACAGGATTGCTGTATAGATTTAGACAGCTTTCCTTTATCATTATGTTTTTAGCTATTTTATTCCTTTTTAAAACTCTTCCTTCCAGAAAACCCACATCTATTGAAATTACACTTTTTCTGCTGTGCTTAAGGTGGGAGTTAGCAGTAGGTTTAATAGCCTGAGTCAGTGCTTTTCCTTTTCCCCAACAGAGACATTTCATACTTTACAGATAATTCAGTTAATTGTATCAAGTTTTATATTGCTCTAGCATTGAAAATAGAGGGGAATCAAGTGCAGTGTTGTTCAGTGCAATGTCAAGTTTTAGGGTTCTTGAATGCTAGGTCAGCAAAGTGCAAATTCTGGCAAGCTGAAAAGGTTCTGTGTACCACTCTAACTTCAGGTCATAACTATGTTTGACAGATTCTCTCATGTTATCAGACAAGACAGAGATGTAGGCTAAAACAGAGGTATTAAACTCCCCCTGCCAAAAGTCAGTGAGGCATGAATCAGATTAAAATGTAATTGGGGGATGTTTAACAAAACAAATAAAAAATACAATATAACATAATTAATGTGTGATTTTCTTTTTTCCTTTCTTTTTTTTTTTTTTGAGAGGGCAATTGGGGTTAAGTGACTTGTCCAAGGTCACATAGCTAGTTTTTGTGTTAAGTCCCTGAGGCCAGATTTGAACTCAGGTACTCCTGACTTCAGGGCCGGTACTCTATTCACTGCTCCACCTGGTTGCCCCGAATTTGTGATTTTTTAAGTCAAAATACAGTCCACATCTATCTTTTTCTATTTAAATTTGAACCACTGGGCTAGAGGATAAAATAGGTAGATTCTGAACTAGCTGAAGGATTGGACACAAAGATTAGTCATTAATTTTAACTTGGGTAATATATTTAGTGGAATGTCCTAGGAATCCAAGGACTTGTACCCTTAATTTCTATCATACACTTGCAAAATGGCATGCTCATTAACTCTGCAAATGACACCAAGCTTTGAGGGCTGTTTAATGTATGTATTACAGAGTCCAATTCCCACAAGATCTCAATAGACCAGGATACTCTTTATCTAATGAGAGAGCATTGAATAGGGATAAGTGTAAAATTTTACATTAGGGGTCAAAAAAATCAATTCCACAAGTGTGAAAGGTGGGACTTGTTGCCAGACATCAGTTCTTGTGAAAATGATCTGGGGATAAAGAGCTGGAAATTAAGAAGGTGCCCATCAGTTGGAAGAATGAATGAATACACTAAGGTGTATAAGTGAAATGGAATTATGGCACCATAAAAAATGACAAAAGGAATGGCTACACAGAGATCTGAGAGCTTTTGAGTGAACTGATGCAGAGTCAAAGAAGCAAAATGGGGAAACAGTGCATATAATGATTTCAACAATACAAAAGAAAACAACTATGAAATTTTGACTGATGAGAAACAATGCTTCTTATTTTTTAGTGGATGAAAGGTGACAATTCTCAGGCGTTTTTAGTACATGCATATCTGTACATGTCATGTTTTAGTTGACAATACTTAATACAAGGGAACCATGTTCTTTTTCTTTGGAAGGTACAGAATTGTGGGGGAATGAAGGGAATAAGGATAATCACAAAAAAAGAAAAGTGCGTCAATTAAAACTAAATTTTAAAAACATACATTGAAGAAAGGGGAGAGAATTTCAGAAGAGGACTTGGATGAGCAGAGAAGCGTTGGAACTTTTGTGCTAAACTTAAATAATACATACACGTGTGCATTTAAAAAACCAAACTATATAATAGAACGTCATGGTGCCATATATAATTTTTTGTTTTGTTCTTTTTCTAAGGAAATTTAAATTTTGTGATGTTTGTAGAATTCACCATAATAAAATGTTTTAAAAATTAAAAATAAGTCAAGAGAATACAAAAAAGAAAATAAATGGCTTTAGTGGATCAGA
Source organism: Gymnobelideus leadbeateri (assembly GCA_011680675.1). Lineage (NCBI taxonomy): Eukaryota > Metazoa > Chordata > Mammalia > Diprotodontia > Petauridae > Gymnobelideus > Gymnobelideus leadbeateri. The sequence goes on along the minus strand of WOXC01008053.1, from coordinate 26,626 downwards.
ATATGTGGGATAGAACAGCCGAAAAAGTGAGTGCTATCCAAAGTTGTATTAAGAGAGACATAACATCTAGAGTGGAGGAGGTAACAGTTCTATACTCTACCCTGCTCAGGCCTGACCTTGAATATTATGTTCAGTTTTGGACAACATGTTTTAGGAAGAACACAGACAAACTGGAATATGTGCAGAAATGCATGACTAAGATGGTGATAGCACTGGAAAACATTCCATGAGAGGACTGATTAATGAACTGGGAATGCTCAGCATGGCAAAGAGAATCAGAATGGACATGACACATGTATTCAAGTATCTAAAGGGAGACTCTATGGAGGAGACTCTATGCATTGCTTGGTCTCAGAGGAAAGAATCAGGAGCAAAAGATGAAAGTTTCTGACCAGATTTGGATGATGTGATAAAAAAAAAAATACACAGTCTTAATTAGAATTATCAGAAAACATAATGGGCTCCTCTCTTCAGTGGATGTTTAAGGGTTTAAGGCAGAAAGTAGATGACCACATCTTAGGAATATTCTAGATGAGATTCTTAGTAGGTTTGTGTAACCATAAATGACCTTGAAGCTCCCTTTTGATTCTCTGATTTTTTTTTTGAGCATAAGATAGACTATGTATCTATAGTTTATCAACCAGCCCTGCTAAAGTCTGGAGAGACCCAGCTCACCACCAAAAAGTTAGCCACCAAGTGATGCCTGCTCTTTGTCTTCACTCAATTGTGAAATTAATAAGGTGAAGAAGGGCTTTGATTTGCATTAGTGGAGGGAATGCTTACATGAATAAACTTACGGGTATTTCAAAATACTGAAGTATATCCATAAGCTTAAGAGGCAGGGGAGTTGAGTAGACATGGAGGTTGGACATGGACACAAACAGGAGAGGAGAGGTGACATGGGGGGGGGGTCTGGGGATAAACATGCAGTACCCAAACATGGACTGACAGACATATGGGAGTTGGACACATGAGCAGGAGGGTGGAGGTGAGAGAGGCATCCTCAGTATGGTGCCCTGGTGGCAGTCTCTCCATGTCTTTTTTCTTTATTTTCTTTAGTTTTTTAGTTTATTTAAGTTTTTTAAAAAAAGTTGTTGTTTTTGTGGGGATGTGGGAAGCTGCAGGGCTGATGAGCAGAAGGGGAGGGAGGGAGAGAGAGAGAGAAGAGAGAGAGAGAGAGAGAGAGAGAGAGAGAGAGAGAGAGAGAGAGAGAGAGAGCTCATGGGTACATACAGTATTGTAAATTAAAGATAACATAGCTTTGGTTTTTTTTTTGGAATATGGATTTCTTTCAGAATTCTTTATGTAAAGTTGAATATGTGTAATGCAAATGTATGTAAAGTGAGAACAGTCTGCATTTGGAAATAACCTGTAAGTCTGTTTTTCTCTATGCTAAACATTAAGTTTCCACTTACATTTTGAATAGATGCTTTTAAGTGAAAGCCAAAGAAAAAACAACTGAAAGGAAACTTCAGAGGCCTTAGGACCTCTATCTTGCTGCAATACCACATTTATGCCATCCAACATACATGGCAGCTAATATTCTTTCATAAGCCATCTGAGGAGTTCCAACTTTTAGATCTTGTGAGTCTATGAGATTCTACCACTCTGACTGGAAGCCCATTCCAATGTAATCTGTCCCTTTCTTTAATTTGTCAATATGTCAATTTCCATTTGTAATGGGAATGAACTTTGGAAAAAAAAATCCTAGCTGGCCACTTAACAAATTAGTCAAGCATCATCTTACCCTCTTTACCTTTAAGGTAGAATCCAGTATACCAACTTGGAAGTCTACAGTCATTTATGTTGAAATACTGAAATCGTAAAGAAAAAATGATGGTGCCTCAATTACCAGTATAGCACTAGAGCAGAAGCAGAGTAGGATCTCAAACTCTTACCGCTGGAGCTGCCAGCAGCAGCATTAATCCACAAGTAGAAGCTCGCTTTCCCAGTCTATCAGAAACTACACCTGCCAAGATTCCACCTGAAAAAAAGAGAAAAAGATAAGTGTGGCACATGGGTAAGAATTTATGCTCCATTGTGTGGCACAGTGGACAGAACACAGGGCTTTGATTCAGGAATGCCTGAGTTCAAATCTAGCCTTTGACACTTACTAGATGTGTGATTCTAGGTAAGTCACTTAACTCTTCTTTGCATCAGTTTCCTTATCTTTAAAGTAAGCGTTTTAATACTGCCTACTTCTCAGGATTGTTTTGAGGGCCAAATGAGGCAATAATTGTAAAGTGCTTAAAACAGTGCCTGACACATATTAAGTGCTATATAAATGTCAACTATTCTTATTATTAACTATCACTGCAAGATTAAACAGGGTCTGAGGTGTGACCATACTTACGTGTAGGTCATCCCAACCTCAGCATCCCACTTAAATCATTCTCTCATTTATTTTTAACTTTCTGAGATTTTTAATGATTAATGGGCATGTCATGCTAATTTATTTCTTATCAATATATTTTCAATCTTGTTCTCATTGATTACTTAATTAGCTCATGTCCCCCATTTCAGCTCATTAAATAATCACAACTTAGGAAAAAAAAATTCCCATTAGTAATTCTCGTATTTCTCCATAGCTAAAATTTAAACTTGTAGAACTTCTAAAATCTATTAATAAATAGAATCAGGAAGAAAGCAGGTATATATAATCATTCACATTATTTTGGCTTATTCCAGTGCCACAGACTGAATCATTTCAATCCCTCAACATAACAATATATGATTCCTCTTCACTTGTCTGGAAATACGATCTCAACTTTATTCATGATATTAAAGTACAAGTCTAACAAATCTTGAAAGAATATTTGTCCTCAAGATAAAGATTAAATTTAATCCTTAGAAAGTATTCCAGATTAATCTTTGTGTAACCCAGGTTTCAAATCATATGCATAAGACTCCTCACTGATAAAGAGAATGATGAACCAATGCTGTGTACCTACATGAGAAGCAGAGTTGCCATGAGAGCCTTAGAGAGGGAGAGGCATTCTTCTGGATTCTTGCTTCAAGAGAGGACACACATGGCTCCAGACCCTCTTCAGAGAGAGACCCATGGAGACAAAGAACCTATAGGGGAAAACAGCTTCTCAACATTTCCCTAATTTCTAGCTTTCTTCCCTAGAGATTTTTGGGGAATTTCATCTTGGATAAAATAGGGTCCTCTCTCTTATTTCATTAAGCTATGTTATCTCACTCCCAGAGGGAGAGTTATATTTTATGTTATTGATTTTTATCTGCTTGGATAAATGGGTGTAGTCATTATCTACTATTTGTGATGGTCTTTTGTGTAACTAGCATATGGTGGGAAGGAATTGTAATGAAAATGCAGATTCGAAGATCTTCCCTGCCCCTAGGCCCCTAGGCTTAAGTGACTCTGAGAACCTTCTTTAATTTGAAAATAAACTCTGCCCCCTAATAGGCTGAATGTGGTCACATGGAGCCTGTGGTAGGAGGCTTGGTTTTCAGGAATGACCACACCTTGATGCTGTGTGATTGGGTCAAGAGGGTGGTTACATTCTCTGAGCCAAGGGAAGGCTATGTAATTCCTGATGTGAGGTTTTGCTTTGGGGGCTCACTTTGAGAAGTGTTGTGTGATTTGACCAGATGAAACTCTGGGCAGCCATTGAGAGCCCCCCGGTTTTGAAAACCCAGATGTTGATGCTTCCCTCTCTGGTAACTGTGATTTTGGTATTGATAATGGTTGGACAGTTTGGAAGCCTGTCTACTTGACCTGTCTGTATACTCTGAAGTTCAGGGTGCTGACCTTTTCCCCTGAACTAGGTAATATATGTTTGATTGATTAAAGTGAGCTTGTTAACTGATTTTGAGTTGCTTTCCTTTACAAAAGCAGATCTAAGAACCTGTGTTGGCAGCCACCCTGGGGATGTTGGGGGTGCTTGCTGCTACAGGAATCAAATTAAATCAAATCAAAACCCCAAAGGTTGGGGTTCCCCTTCCCCTATAAGAAACATTGACCAGTAAAGTAGCTTGGACCTAAACAAAAATTTCCCTTGACTAGCAATATTTAGGGGGAGTTATAAAGGTAAATGGCATTTTAGCCTAATTGGTGGTGCAGGGGATAGAGCATTGGTCCTGGAGTCAGAAAACCTTAAGTTCAAACCTGGCCTCAGATGCTTACTAGCTATGAGACACTGGGCAAGTCACTTAACCTTTGTCTCAGGTTCCTCACCTATAAAATGAGGATAATAATAGCACTTATATTTCATGGTTGTTGCAAGGATAAAATGAGACAGTATGTGTAAGAGCACTTAGCAGCACAATGCCTAGCACATAGTAGGTACTATATAAGCACTTATTTCCTTTTCACCTGCTTTTAGTATCCTTCTCTCTTAGGGAAGAACAGAGCGGGTAGGCTATAGCCCTTTTTCCTACACCTTGTAGGCAGGAATAGTCTCTCCAGAGATATCTCTCTATGTCTCCCCATGAACTGTAATATTGAAAACTCTTGTAGATATACCCCTAATTTATTTGGGCAATACACACGGCCGCTATACTTCTGACATAGCTGGAAACAGTCTTTCCAAAGTACATTGTACTTTGCCAGCACAAGTACATTGCCAGTCCCTTGAAAGTCTTCATGTAATTCTTGTTACATTATAAGGTTTCTTGATAACATAGCACTTGTGAAGTTTTCCATTAAACCCTTCCTGTCTGAGTTCTCCACTGATTGCTCATAGATCTTCATGGACTCCTCCTTCCCCTCCCAATATTCAATCTCTCCCTGTCTAATGGTTTCTAAAATACATCTTTTTGCCTATGAACATGCTCATGCTTTCTCTGCCTTGAAAAGACTCTGTTTCTACCATCTATGCTAGTTATTGTCTTATATCTGTCCTTTTTTTCTCTCAAAGTTGAAAAAGTTGTCTACCCTTGCTGCCTCCACTTCCCCTCCTCTCACTCTTTCTCAGACTGCAATCTGGTTTCATCATGCAACTGAAACTTCTCTCTACAAAGTTATCAATGATGTCTTTTAATTGTCGATCAAATGATCTTTTCTCTATCCTCACCCTTTTGGACCTCTTTGTAGCATTTGGCACTACTCACCATCTTTTACTCCCGGATATTTTATCCTCCATGGCTTTTCATGATGCCACTCTTTCTCTCCTCTCCCACCTATCTCACTGTGTCTTCTCAGCCTTCGCTGGATTTTCATTCATATCATTCCCACCAACAGTGACAGATCTCCAAGACTGCCCTGGGTTCTCTCTCTCTTTTTCTCTATAATTTCTCACTTGGTGATCTCATCCCATGGTTCCCATGGTTCCTGTGGTTTAACTCTCATTTCAATTCAGATCTGATCCATATGTCTATACTTTGACCCTTAAGTCTTTCTCTTAAGCTACAATCCCATAATACAAATTGTCTTTTGGACATTTTGAACTGGATGTCCCACTGCTAATGCATATTTAACATGTCTAAAATAATGCCCATCTTTTTCTCATAACCCATCCCCTTCCAAATTTCCCAGTCATTGTCATGAGTACAGCCATATTTCTCTTCATGTTCACAACTGAGTGTCATCCTTAACTCCTTACTATCACTGACCCCACATATCTACTGAATTGACTTCCTTTCTCAGCAACATGTCTCCTACTCAACCTCTTCTCTCTATTCATGTAGTCTTCACTATAGTTTAGACCCTCATGATTTCTTTTTTTTTTTTTTTAAAGCAATTGGGGTTAAGTAACTTGCTCAAGGTTACACGGCTAGTCATTTGATTTATGCGTGGGTGCTCATTTTTCAGAGGCCGGATCTGATCTCGGGTCATCCCAACTCCGAGGCTGGCGCTCTTACTCACTGCGCCACCTAGCGGCCCTTTAGGGCAATTGGGGTTAAGTAACTTGCCCAAGGTTACACGGCTAGTCATTTGATTTATGCGTGGGTGCTCATTTTCTGAGGCCGGATCTGATCTCGGGTCATCCCAACTCCGAGGCCGGCGCTCTTACTCACTGCGCCACCTAGCCGCCCCTTTAGGGCAATTGGGGTTAAGTAACTTGCCCAAGGTTACACGGCTAGGTTTTTGTTTGTGTGGCTTAAATGTTGGAGGCCGGCTCCGAACTCAGGTCCTTCTGATTCCAGGGCCGACGCTCTATCCACTGCGCCACCTAGCCGCCCCGACCCTCATGATTTCTCATGTGACTGATTACAAGAGTGTCCTAATGGGTCTCCCTCAAACCTTTCCCCACTTCAGTCTCTGAACCACATGGCCACTAAAGTGATTTTTCCTAAAGCAATAAACTCCTTTGTCTCCCTATATTACCTCTAGAATGAAATATAAATTCCTATCTAGCATTTAAAATTTTTTTTCAACCTAGAAGTCCTTTAAGACATTAGTCCCCTCATAAACTATGCTCCAGCAATATAGTTGTGGTCTACTTGTTCCTCCAATATAGTACTCTATGTCCCATCTAACTGCCTTTACACAAGCTGGCTATATGCGCCCCCTGCCTTCTACCTCTTAGAATTCTTAACTTCCTTTGAAAATCAGTGGCATGTTCTGTAGGAGGCTTAATCCTACCTACCAGCTATTAGTACCTTGCCCTCTAAATTTACCTGGAAAGCACTTTGTATGTGTTTTGCCAATATATATATCCATATCCATATATACATACCTACTAGGAATTGGGACTGGATTTGTGATTTCATCGATATAAGAAACTCCCAGGTGAAGGAATTCCTTTTATCATTGCAGGCTGCCATATTCCCTGAAATTTCTAATCTTATTAAGTTATATAAAGCCCTTAGACATTAAGTGATTTCCCCAGGATCATAGCCAGTAAATGTCAACTCACAAAAATAAATGCTGGATCCTTATGTCTGATAGCAAGATCATACCCCTGCGACCCTTGTCTCTAGTTGGGGCAGAGGGGTAAATCACAGGAGTTGAATAGATTGGAGAATAGGAAGGTTAGGGTACTCAAGAAAACATCAACATGTATATGTTGAAGTCCCCTCATATGAGAGCAGGAGTTGGGGGTGGTGGTAGAGATAGGCTGTCAATCCAGAACTAAGTAGAAGAAAAAGTCTCTGAAATTAGTTTCAAAAATCTTCTGGATTTTACTCCTTAAACCTTCACTTAGGATTTAATTAACTCTTATTGGGCATATACTTTTTTTTTAAACTGATGAGTTTTGTTTTGACAATACAGACATGTAAAAAAAATCCAAATACCCACTCCTCTTTCAAATATATTCACAGAAAAATATTACATAAAATCATTTGGCAATCTAAAAGCATACAATTCTTAACAAAGACAGATTCTAAGTACATTTCTAGCCAATGACAACTTATAATCATAGAGAGCAGGCCTAGAGAATTGAAAGGATAAATGAATTGCCCAGTCTAATAGCCACTATATGTTAGTGGTAGGGCTTAAATCCACATCTTCCTGGCTTCTTAGCCAACTCCCTCCAAGACACTATATTGCCCCTGTAATATGAGATAAACCTGAGTTGTACCAGATTATAGAGGGCCCATAATACCATGCAAAGAAGTGTTAACTTTGCTTGGAAGGAAATTGGAGGCCACTAAATATTTTGAGCAGAAGTAGCATGACCATATCTATGGAATTAGAAAAATTAATCTGGCAGCAACTTGAAAATTGGATTGTTGAGGCTGGATAAATCAAGTCATATGTAGTTTCTATAAGTGCAAGAAAAGCTACTACCCAAAATAAAACAATTGTGCTGGAGCAGTGATGTCAGACTCAAGTAGAATTGAGCCCACTGAACTATACATAAGGATGCTGATGGCCATATGTTGACTTAGCTTTAAAATGTAATACTATCTGTGTTTTTATTGTATTTTTATTTATTTTGTTAAATCTTTCCCAATTACATTTGATCTGGTTCAGGCCATACTCAGGAGTGATGTATGTTTCTAAGTGTTTGACATTTCTGCTTGGGGGCACTAATGGCACAATATTTTTATTCTTACCTGCAACGTCACTAAAAAAAAATTGGATTTGTGATCCCTGTACAGAAAGGAAAAAAAAAAATTCCAGCCTATTTCCCTCCATCTATTCCCAACTGCTTTCCGTTATTCTTTCCTTTTTTTACTTCCATTTTTATTCTTCCTACTAAACTTGCTGGCTAGATACTCAACCACAGTTGACATTTATATCAGTATGTAATAGAAATATGGCTTCTGACAACTGGAAGGGATTTTTTAAATCATCTAATCCAATCTCCTCATTTGGCCGATGAGGAAAATGATGCAATGAATTGTCTAAGTTCACACTACTAGTTAGTGGCAAAGTGGGGTAAGAATTTATTTCTCAACTCCCAATTGAATGTGATGCTATACCTAGTCAGTTCCTTCTTAACACATATGAACATAATCTAGATTAGATTTTATATTCTGAGGTGGTAGGACTCTCAGAGTCTCTCTAGATGTATGTTGGATGGAAACTACTTTTATCTTTGGAGAAACATTAACTCATGTTTATAAATCTTCAAAATAGACTAAGCATGAATATGAAAATATCTGTTCTAGTGGAACTTGGAATGAAATATTTTTTAAAAATTATTTATTTATTTACTTTTAGTTTACAAAATTCAGTTCCACAATCCCTTGAGTTCCAAATTTTCTCCCTCTTCCTCTCCTCCCCTCCTTTCTCCCCATGGTGGCATGCAATCCAATATAGGTTCTAAAAATACCTTCACATTAAACATTAGTCAAGTTGTAAAGAAGGATTATAACCAACAGAATGAGCAACAAGAAAGAAGGAATGAAATAAAATAAAAAGAGAAAGAACAGGTAGTTTGCTTCAATCTGCATATGTAATTCTTTCTCTGAATGTGGATAGCCTTTTCCATCATGAGTCTTTTGGAGTTGTCTTAACCTTGTATTGCCGAGAAGCCCAGTCTAACAAAGTTAGTCATCACAGATATGATGTGTCTGTAATTGTGTGCCATGTTCTCCTGGTTCTGCTCCTCTCACTCAGCATTAGTTTATATGTCTCTCCAGGTTATTATGAAGTCCATCTGCTCCTCATTTCTTATAGCACAGTAGTATTCCATTACATTCATATACCACAACTTCTTTAGCCATTCCCCAATTGATGGGCATCCCCTTGATTTCCAATTCTTTGCCAGCATAAAAAGAGCTGCTACAAGTGTTTTTGTAATGTGGGTCCTTTTCCCATTTTTATGATCACTTTGGGATACAGACCTAGAAGTGGTATTGCTGGGTCAAAGGGTATGCACATTTTTATAGTCCTTTCATCATAGTGGAATGAAATATTTTTAAAGCGCAGGAAATCTTATACCCACCTTCATTTCTCAGCTTCAAGAAACCCTACAGAAAAATCACCCCCAAGACTATCTAAGTACTTTCTGATAGAACCAGATTAAGATACTAGCTCAACAGTACAGGATCTTAAGAAAAATATTCACTCTTTTATATTAAAACTAATATACAAAGAGAGATCATAAAGTATCTGCTAGCCATCTGTCCAAATCTGGGGAAAAATCCAACAAACTTACCAATGATTCCTCCAACATCAAACAAAGTGGAGAGATCCCCAGCTTTTTTGGCATCGAAATGATCTAGTTAAGTGATAAATAGAACATTTGATTAATGTGATAAAACTTTCTTCTGAAAATCAAGGGGTAAAGAAATAAGAAGGGAGTCTTTAAAAATACACAATAGCTAGAGCTATGTGTATTTTCTTGGTTTACAAGCATGACATTGAAATTAACACCATATTGTTTATCTTGATATCTTGACTTAATCAAGACTACATCTTTACTAAAACTACCAATCTAAGTTGCAATGATTTTTTAAAAATGTATATTGTCCATGGAGGAATAAAATCAGAGTCAATTACTACAAACTAATGAAAGGAACAGCTCAATTATTATCCTGTTCTCAAGGACTAGTCTCATAGGGTCAGAATTATTAAATGTTTAGCATTACAGATTCATATTTAGAGGTTCTAGCAATGCCATCTATGCTGAGACTAGAAATTAAAAATCCTAATTCCAAATTGATGCTGCATAAGAATGATCTATGCCTTAAGAAAGATATTTCTACTTCCAGCAAAATGGATACTTACCTACATTTGTGATATAGAGAGGCAGCCAAAACAGAAAAGTGTAGCTGACCAGCTTGGCAAATAACAAACAAAGAGAAAACTCTATGACTCCCTGAAAAACAGAGAAAACTAATGGTACATTTTTCATCTTGCATTTTCAGCAGTTTTATGTAAGTGTACTAACATTTTATTTCCCTCCTTTAACAATTTCTTTTTTTTTTTTTTTAAGCAATTGGGCTTAAGTAACTTGCTCAAGGTTACACGGCTAGTTATTTTTATGTGTGGGTGCTAATTTTCTGAGATCAGAACCAATCCCGGGTCCTCCCAACTCCAGGGCCAGCACTCTTACTCACAGCACCACCTAGCTGCCCCCCTTTAACAATTTCTTCTGGGGTTTGGTTTTGAAAGCACTTGATCTAGAAATCACAATATAACACAATCAAAACATAGCATAATCTATCCAAAGAACTGGTCAAAGCAAAAGATAATATATTCTGGCATAGAGCTAGTTGCTATTTTTAAGGACCCAATTCCAATATCATTATAGAAAATTGTAAGCCCGATTTTCATCTCAAGTAATTAACTCTATGAAATAGAGTAAATTTTTTAGTCGTTCAATGGATATTCTATATTAACCTTGAATTACTTAAACAATCAAAGTCTTCTCTGACCCTTCTACCTTATCTTGCTAACAGTTTATCACCATCCCCCTTCACTGTCAAACTTTCTAATTTTTTTCCTTCTATACCTGATGCCTCCGTATCTTCTATCCCTGAAATTCGGCTTTTGCTATGACTGCTAACTGAAAATACTCTTTCAGATGTCATCATTGAACCCCCAGTGACCAAATCCAATAGTATTTTTTTCAATTTTTATTTCTTATCCTCCTTGATCTCTATTTTTTTTTTTATTATACCGATGACCATTTACTCCTACTGGAAACTGTCCTCCCTTGGCTTAAGAAACTCTTCTGATTCTCTCCCAATCTCTCTAATTGCTCCATCACCTTGTCCACTCTCTCAATTTCAACTATCATTTCTATGCAGATAACTACCATGTCTTTATCTCTGTTTATGACCTCTTTTCTGAGCTCTGGACCCATATCTCTGAATACTAAACGGACATCTCCACTTCAATTTCATATCCAGCACCTCAAACTCAACCTATCTTCCCTCTAACTTTGCTATTTCATCATTAACCCAGTTTTCTTTGGCATTGTTTTTGATTCTTCTTTCTTCCTCATATCATACTGAATTAGTTAACATGTCCCACCAATTATATCTTCACATCTTTCATATTCATCCTCTCTTCTTTATTTTTACTTCTATTACTCTAACATAGGACTATATTACTTGAACTAATTTAACCTGACTATAGATCTTTCATCCTCCCCTCTCATACCACTCCAATAGAGTTTTCAAGTTACTGAAAGATTTATTTTTCTAATGATAGATATGGTTATGTTACTTCTGTTAAAAATATTTAGTGGTCTCTGATTTTCTATCAAGTAAAGTTAATACTTCTTTGCATGGTATTGAGGGTACTCTATAATTAGGCACTACAGGGGTAGCTAGGTGGCACAATGAATAGAGCACTGGTCCTGGAGTCAGGAGGATCTGAGTTCAAATCCAGCCTCAGGCACTTAACACTTACTAGCCATGTAACCTTGGGCAAGTCACTTAACCCCAAATTGCCCTGTCTTTCCCCCTGCAAAAAAAAAAATATAATTAGGCACTATTCAACTTTATTTCATTTTAGAGAGGCAACTAAGTGTTGTGGAGAGAGCTGTCTTACAAGCCAGAAAGATCTGGATTTAAATCTTACTTCTAATACAAAATGGCAATGACGGGGCAATTCATTTAACCTCTCCTTGCTCCAGGCAGCTCTCTATAGATATAAACTGCAGAGGGGGTGCTGACTTGCATTGGTGGAAGTTTCCTCATCTGGATTTTCATATACCAATGAAATCAGAGGTCTCAATCCTATCTCATATCACTTCCCTTCATACACTCAATACTCCAATAAATCATATGATTCTCTTTCCTCAGAATATGTCTTTGCTAAGACTATTCCTTTATGTCTGTAATATTCTGTTTCTCCTTTGCTTTCTGAACTCCTATTCATCCTTTAAAGCCTAACCTAAATGGTATCTTCTCTATAAATCCACTCCTGGTTGCCTCCTACCTTCTCTTTCAAACGTTATATAAAACTTTTTACATTGAAAGTACATTTATCTTATAATACTGTATGTTATAGTTTTAGTATTTGTGTCTTAATCTCCTGCTAAACTATAAACCTCAAGAAACAATGAGAATGGTTTCTCTAGATTTTGTTTCTCCCCCAATGTCCAACAGTGCTCTGTGCATAATATATTCTTTTTTTTTTTAAAGCAATTGGAGTTAAGTAGCTTGCTCAAGGTTACACAGCTAGTCATTATTTATGTGTGGGTGCTCATTTTCTGAGGCCGGTTTTGATCCCAGGTCATCCCAACACCGAGGCCGGCGCTCTTACTCACTGCGCCACCTAGCCGCCCCTCAGATTCTTAATAAAAATTCCCTGAATGAATTATGACCAAAAACTCACACATAAACAACCTTCTTTTCTCCCTGGTAAGACCTAAATTCTGACCCCTCTATAACTACATACAGGGTAACTGGGGCTATTCATCAAATAACCTGACTGTGGGTCAATAAAAGACCTATAGTTGTCTAGGTATTGAAAGATAAATGTAAATATAGAGAATATATTATATATGTATGTATATGCATGTATGCATACATATATATGTTTTAAAGCTGTTTAAACTACTTTGTTATTTAATTTTTTTCACACTATTCCCCTTTACACAGTCCAAGTTTTAGTCTAACTGAACCACTAGCTATTCCTCAAACTGAACTACAATCTCCTGCTTTTATACACATGTACAAGCTCAGCTCTTATATTTGTAATGCTTGTTCTCCCCATTCCCACCTTTTAAAAGCCTTTAAGTTCAGTTCAAATGTGATCTTTTACATAATTTTTACTGACTAAAAGTGTTTTCCATTTCCATTTTCAACTCTTCTTTGAGCACTATACTTGTCTCATTTGCTATCTTGTATTCATCTATAAATGTCATAATATGCCAGTGAACTATAAGCTCCTGGAACAGTGTCCCTGCCCTCTCCCCATACCTACCACTTTAATGCTTAGGCATTAAGCATAAAGCAAGTACTCAATAAATATTTATAAAGAAAATAGTAATGAGATCTCTAGTTTCAATTTGACACAAACAGAATTTCCTCTCTCAAACAGAATCTTTTATATGTTTTCCAGATACATGTTCATGTTTCCCCACATTTTGAATGTGTTAAATTCCCAAGGGGAAGGGTAGAACCTTCGCAAATTTTATAGAACATTTGTAGCATGAAGCAATGTCCTTTACCATCTAACTGCTGATTTTGAAAAAAAGCATGTTAGTCCTCCACATATCATCTTTGTCTTTGCCCTTTTCCCCATGCTATAGTTTATAGTATTTTAATAGTATTTAAATTTCTCTTTCTTAGAACCTGAAGTTCCTGTTGGTTTTATCAAATAGCTTTAACAAATAAAAATTTAAGCCACCAGGAACTCATTCTCTGGTATCTGAGTAATTACCCTCTTCCCTCTTCCCTCCCATCCCATTCTTGGAGCTCCTCAATATGCACAAGGCAGAAAGTTACTAAGATTAAAAAAAACCTTGCTTTGCCTCATCATTCCAATCCATTCCTCACATTCTTTCACTGGAATTTTCTGTACTTTGCTAATAGCAGGAACCCTGCACAGAGAATGCACAGCATATGATGAAGTGTGCCAAGGGAATCTGAGAGTATTATTAGGCTTCTATACTTCCTAAAGCATGTCTGCTATGGTTTCTGGCCTTAGACTTTTTTCCCTTAAATTTATCCAGAGATTCACACTTTTGTTCTCCTTTCATTAGTACTCTAAGAAGGGAAGGAAAAATAAGCATGACAAATATAAAATCATTTAGAATTTAAAACAGTTTAAGAGTTTCTTCAAGTTGTTATTTAAACTAACACTCTTATGCTTCTTTTTAAAACATTAAAAAAATCAAATGCCTATCTATCACCCATCTATCTATCTATCTATCTATCTATCTATCTATCTATCTATCTATCTATCTACATGTGGATGTGTCTATATCTACCATACCATGATATTCTAAACTGATTTTCTTTGCTCTATAAAATTCATAAAATACAACCTTTTTTTTTTAGTAGGACAACCAAACAAAATTGTCAGTGTGTATTATAAAATAATATCAGATGGTAGACACAAAGAATAGATTTTAACCCATTTTAGAAAAACACTCACAGGTATTCTCAAAGCACCTAGAAAACTGATTGCTGCCATCCCATTTCCTCCATCACCACGTAGCACTGTGACAAACTTTGGTGGAATTGTACCATTTTCGCCATCTGATAACAAACTCTGAATCTCTGGTTCCTGTTTAGTAATACAATTTAAAGAAGAAAGATATTCTAGTTAATAGTTATCAAACACTGATTCTGTCATTAAAGTTCCCTCAAATATCCCATTATGGTATACAGGTGACTTCACCTTCTTAGAGACTACTCATGTGGAATTTAAAAGTTAGGAGATTTTAACAGCTGGAAAGTAGAATGAGTATGGCAATAAATTTCATGTCCTGCTCTCCAAAAACAGTCTACCTGAATGGTAAGGTGCTCAGTGCTATCAGATTGGATAGAATATAAATTGTGTAACTGGAAATTGTACCAGCACTGATAAATGGATCTTCTTAATTCTAAAGCAAACACTGGCTAAGGAAGTAGCCCTTTCTGTTGTCAGCATTTTATAATGTTATGCATTGCTATGGAGCTGTGATTTCATCAGTGTAAATACTCCCTCTAATCATGAAGATCATGACCCACACACACTTATCTTTTGAGATTCTAGTCCATGTCTTCTAGTAAATCCTCCATTGGGGTTCTACCTAATATGTTGCCATCTTCTTCTAATTGTCTTTGTGTGAGTACAAGCAGGATGTATACTAGTTAGACCTCCCTTTCACCGCAACTAACTTCCGTTTCTAGCCATATATTTATTAGGTAATATCTTTTATAACACTTCTTATTGAAATGCTGCATTCAATTCTCTAATAGAAATCTTTCTGTTGCTCTTTGGGTGACTTAAAACTTAAAATTTTTACAAACTGTGTCAGTCTATGCTTTACAGCAATAAAATATTACTGGGAAGATATGGGGACTTTGTTTCAATGAGAATCTTGGCATTATTAGCTCATTTCCTAAATGCAACCTATTAATCCTTTAAAATTACAGGCTTAATTAATTTTCTACAGTATCACCCAAGCTTTATGTACTCGTGGAACAGATCTGTGAGCTGTCCATTCCATTGTACGTCAAAGTCTAGAAAATACACTTTTTTCATTCTTGATTTTTGCCATCTGAGTAGTCAGGCAGAATTCTTTGGCAAGGCTATGGATTTCACTTAGGAGTCTTTGCAGTATTAGGGGACTTAATGCAAGTTACTTCAAAGTATGCTTGTAGAGTTTTCACTGATTATCTGGGAATATCTCCAAAACCATACTTCTTCCGAACTTCCCTATCTGGTCAATGATCACTCTTTCAGCTTCTCAGGTTTATAACCCAGGAATCATCCTCAGCTCCTCACTTTCACTCAGGCCTTCAGATGGTTCCAGCACTTTCCTAATTTGTCTTCACACCTCAAGTCTTTTCACTCTCTAGTCTATCTTCTACACGGTTGCCACAGTGAGGATCCTTAAACACAGATCTGATCACTATCGTTCCCTTTCTAAATAATTTCCAGGGGCTCTCTATTGTCTCTAATTAAACACTAACTTCTTTGGTTAGCTCAATCAATTTTAGCTGTTTCCTGTTTCCTCTAGGATCAAATATAAACTCCTCTCTTTAACTTTTAAAGCCCTTCCTAACGTGACTTCAATCTATCGTAATAGCCTCATTGCTTATTGCTTCCCATCTTATACTCATGGGCTGGCCAATATGGCCTTCTTGCTGTTTCTCAGGGCACTCCATCACCCTGTCTCTGGGACTTTGTACTGACTCTTTCCTATGACAGGAATAGTCTTTCTCTTTACTTTCCCCTCACAGGATGCTCTCTTCCATCAAGCACAAACTTCTACAGGAAAGTTTTCCTGATTCCTTCAACTGATGGGGTCCTACCTCCTTAGCTATTTTGGGTTGAACTGAAGTAGTAAGCCTTGACATTTCACTGGCTTATGAGGGGCCCATCTTTGTATCCTGAATTCTTGTAAACCCAAGAATCCTTCATTCCTCTAGGTTATCGAACAACTTTAACCCAGTGTGCCCCAGCCCACTCTTATCTCATCCGACCAAACCCAAGAATCCTCCTTTCGGTCATTGAACAACCTGCGTTATCTAAGAGTGCCCCCGCCCCATATCCTGCCCGACCAGCCTGCCCCTGATAGGATGGTAGCTTTTGGACTATTTAAACTGTGTGTCTACTGGGGTTCAGGGCAGCTCCTGGGACTTTGTCCCTAGGACTGCCGCTGGCCAGCTAATAAACGCTTCCTGAATTCGATTACTGATGGTCTTGGCCTGGTGATTCTGTCTGAGTGTCCATTTCAGAACTTACTCGTTTTATATTCCTGACTTCTGCATGTACTTGGTGTTTCTTTGTTTAGAATGCAAGTTCCTTGAGAGGAGGAACTGTTTTGTTCTCAGTATTTATATCCTCAGATCTAGCAAATAGTGAATGCTTAATCAATGCTATGATTGGTTGAACTCCTTAGACAGTAGACTCATAACAGGACCCCAACTTTACCCAATAGCTTTCTTTTCTTTTGCTGGACCTGTGATTTCATACTCCTAGAAAGCTATAGAGAATGTCTACTACCAATGTATACTATTAGGTATTATTTAACTTATTTTTTTAGAGAGTTTTCTAGAATACTGAGAGGTTGTGGTTTGTACAGTGTCACACAGTCCATCAAGCAGATTCTCTTTGTACTGTCTACATAGTGCTAGGCTGCCTCTGATAATCTTGTGTAATTATCTTTATGAAATATTTATTACAAATAGCCTGTCTTTTTAAAACACAACTTGTATATATTTAGTTCAGTATATATATTTATTGAGCCCCTGTTATGTGCAAATCATTGTGTTAGGATACAAGAATGAATAAGACAAGGCCTCTGCCCTTAAGGAAAACCTAAATATATAACAAGTACAAAAGAGAAAATATTAGAAAAATTTTGAACATGCTAAAGATAACTCCTAGTTGTGGATGTCAGAGAGGTTTTTTTTAGAGGGATTATGCAGCTGAACTGAAACTTCATCAGACTTTGGGCTAGAAAAACTTACCTTTTTAAGTGTTCATCCAAATTTAAATGTGATGTTAGCATTAGTCTATTATTAATTTAATAAAGCAGGAATCTTAGAACAAGAATTAAGAAATTAACTGTCAGTACCTTGACCAATTTTGTGGTAATGAAGCTCTTTGAATTTAGCTAAGCTGGCATCAATTTATTGCTGAGCCTTCACTCAGAGTCCTTCTAGCACCCGTCAGAGTTTGAAATGGAAAAAGCCAAGATCTTACACACACACATATGCAGGCACATACATGTATATACATATATGTGTATGTGTATGCATGTGTACAGTGCCTTGAAGCATTGCAGCAGAATATGGTAATAATATATAATGGAGGGAGCAGAAAAATAATGCTACAATAAAACACAGAGAATATAGATAATATGGATATGACTTAGGGTACTCAGCATTCACTTTTGTCTCATCCTTCAGGAGAGAGCAATATTTGCAGCTCTTACTTAGAAACCAGAAGTCAGAATAGTGTTTCAAAACATGAAGTTCATCATTTATAATTTAAATACTAATCAAGTAAGGATAAAGTTAGGATTCATATCAAAAATTTTTAAAAAAAAATCTTTATAAAAATGTCAGGATTTTTGCTAATTTAGAATAAAATAAAACCCCAACCATATTGCGTCACACAGAGGTGTAACAAAGGTCCAAAATATGGCACTATTTAGGAGATTTAACATGTTGACCTATTCCTTCTTTAAAGAAAACAGAAAACTGTGTTTCAGTTTAAAGGTAAATTACTTACATTCTTATTGTTCCTAAAAATCATAATAATCTACTGGTGTTACTTTAAATAGCTCCATAATAAACATTATGGTAATATTTAAGTATATCATAAAGAAATGTTTCTCTTTAGTATTAAATAAAGCAGTAGCAGACAAAGGGAAAACTCTCATCTTTGTTATTAGGTTTTTTACCCTTGACATCTGACCAATTGATTAAAACATTTAAATATTTGGCAATCTGGATCTCTTTCAGATACAAATCACCACCAGCATTCTTTTCAGATCCCAGTTTCAGGATATGCAGTAGCCATTACACTTAAATTTCCTTTACAGATGGAATATTTGCATGTTTATAAATCCTTTTCAAGCTTCCCACTTAAATGTAAACACAAGATGAAAACAGACTAGAGTAAGCAGAATTAAAAGCTACTAGCAAAACCAGATGAAAACACTTTAGAATTGCGAATGTACTTTGGACCAGAGTTGTCAAACAATGTAGCCCAAACTGGAACATATTTAAGTAAATAAAAATGCAATAAACATTGATATTATATTTTAAATGAAATCTCTATGTAGCCAGCAGCGTCCCTTAGGTATGGTTTCTAAATGAGTTTGACACCACTGTTTAAGATACTTGATTTTTAATCAAGCATTTAAAGAAATCTTATAACCTTACCTGATTCCCCAACCACAGATAAACTTTCTTCTTTCTACTCTATATAGTACTTTTGTATATTGTGAGAAAATGATTTGTGATATTGTTTGTGAGAAATTATTATACTTTTTAAATCAAATTCTATGTGATTAAGGGTTGTCCATACCCAGAATGTCACCTGACCCCAGTAACTCTAGAAAGGCTGGAGATGGCTACAAGGTATTTTGGATTCTCCCAGGTCCTAGATCTACCCAAAGCATTTTTGCTTTGGATCCTCACATACAGGTCTTGTTTAGGGTCCACCCAAGCTTGTGTTTTGGATTTTTTTTTTTGTATTTTGGTTTTGCCCAAATTTTACTGGATGTTTTCAGTCACTCATATCTATCTCAATCTACTCTGTTTTCAAATTGCCCTCTCAACAAAATAATTTGTGTTCTTGTGGTTTTATGGTTGGTGTTCAGACACTCTAGTCTAAAGCCTTTATAATGTAAATCTTCCAAAACCTGGACAAAAGGGAGCCATACCTCCTTTCCAGCTAACTCTCCTCTACCAAACAACATAATAAATTTCTTTCTTAAAACTATTTCAGATTTTGGGGTTTGTTCTCATAAACCTCAATATCTATTATGGAACTTACCATATTCCATCTTGTGTTTCTGTATTTGTCTCATCCCTCCCTCCCAATGTACTATCTTGTAAATTTTTTGAAGACAAGAATATTCTTTATTTAACTTGTATCATTTCCCACAACCTAAACTGAATGCTTAGTGACAGGAGGGCACTCAGTAAGTAGATATCTCTTGAATTAAAAGCTTCATTCTGCCAAATAAATACAGTGTGACCTCACTAAGAAATTGATTTTTCAGTTATGAATTTAGTACAGACTTGCTGCAGGGCAGTGAGAAAAATATTACGCAATTCTATGAAAATGCTCCTTCTTGATGACTTACTTACCAGAGTTTTGCTACTTTCCTTGGTGCACAGAATTTGTTTTTGCACTCGGAATCTGTTAGTACCATTCTCATAGCCTTTTGAGCTCTTAAAAAGAAAATAAAACATTGCATTCCACACATTAGAAAAACAATTCATGAACCAACAAACAAAGTTCAAGTCAAACTTAGTGTTCTTATAAAGTGATACAGTGAAGAATGATTTAAGAATATTAAGCACTAAAAGACCAATAGCATAAACATATGACCATAGACAGGAAACAGAATTTAAAATTTCTCTGTTTCTATTGGAGAGGGTGGGGAGAGTAGTAAGAGTCAGCTAAAGTCATTTTATTTCAATAGATGAGTTATCAAATTGATATAGGTGGCCCTGACATTGCTGGAGATTACCAATCATCTACACCCTCTTAAGCTTTGTGTCTCTTGTTCATGTTGTCTGCTTCACAGTGGATCTGCCCAATATGCTAAGAGTCTTTTTCTAGATCTATTTATATTTTGTATGCAGCAGCACAACACTTATTCTACTCATCTGCAGTCCCTTACTCTTGCAGCATGGATTACCTCCTTTTACAATCACATATTATCTTTAAAAAAGTTTTATTATGGGGTGGCTAGGTGGTGCAGTGAATAGAGCACCAGCCCTGGAGTCAGGAGGAGCTGAGTTCAAATCCGACCTCAGACGCCACACAAATGTTAGCCATGTGACCTTGGGCAAGTTACTTAACCCCAATTGCCCTCCAAAAAAGAAAAAAAAAAGGTTTATTATAAACTTACCATTAATAAAACAATCAAATGAACATATATAACATGGTTCAAAATCTTACTGAAAACTCCTAGCTTTTAACAAGGCAGAATCTAATGGGTTAACAAATTCTCCACAAATTCCTATTTAGTTCCCAAGAGCCACTTGCTATTTTCTATTTTTGATGTCCTACTCTGGATTAGTATTGAGAGTCACATCTTGCCCATAGACAGGGCATCTTGCCCCACGTCCATCCCATGATACATTGCCAGACCAAGACAGATGACATATGAAACAATAACAAAAAGCATTTAATAAAAATAGAGTGCAAAGTAAATAAAAGATTATTGAATTAAATTGTAAATATTTTCTAATTTATCCCTTGATCTTACACACATTACTGAACTATATTACTCTAAACTCATGGTTAGAGGTCAAGGTTTAAATGTTTCTTTTCCTGGCCACTTCCTTTCTCCCTTGGTACAGTTACCAGCAAGTGTTGAAACCTTGGGGACCAAAGCTTTACAGTGTCTGGGCCAGGAAAATACCTCCTTATGTCTTTTTCCTCCATTTCGGTCTGCATCAGCTTGGCTTTTCCAGCCTGTTTTTATCCTTAGCATCCAACAACCATACACTTTCAAAGTAATACCTTTTATGTCACTTTCTTGTAGTTTATCATTAAAAATATGTCACCTTCTACTTAAAAGGTAGGTACCCTGTGTCCCTTTACCTTTTAGGACAATTACTATTTTTATACTCTGAAGAGAGTCATGTTCCAAGATTCACAACCAACCATGCAGCTTAACTGTGAGAATACTTATGTTAAAGCTATGAAATGATGAAATTCCTTGTTTTCAGTCTCTCCAATCTCAAAAATTCCCAAAATAATCTTCCAAAAGAAATGTTTTGGTCATGTCACTTTGCTGCCTGTAAGTCTTCAGTGGCTTTCTATTGTTTTTGGTGGTCTCCTGCCTGGCATTTATTTAAAGCTCCCTACATGCTGGTTCTACCTTATATCATACTAGCGCCCTTCATACAATCTATATTCTTAGCAAATTGGCCTATTAGTCATTAAATGCTTCATATCCCATCTCTCTCTGTACGTTTGGAAAAGCCATTCCTTACTCTTGGGGGCAGACCCCTTCATCATTCCACCTCTTAGAATCCTTATCTTCCTTCAGGGTTCAACTCAGGTCATCTGTTCAGTCAAGCATTCTCCAGTCTTTCACAGACATGTCTCCCTCTAGTAGCATGTAAGCTCCTTGAGGGTATGGGTTCTTTTTTTGTTTTTGTCTCTCCAATGTCTCACATAGTGCTTTGCATATAGAATATGCTTAATAAGAGTTCACTAAATGGAATTGAAAGATATCATTTTTGTATGTTCTTGGGAATAACTTATAATTGTTGAAAGCTTTATGAAATGTCTTATCTTTCTTTTTTTCTCAACTGGGTCTCCCTATCTCACCCAGGTTGGAAGTGCAACAGTCAGCTTATGGCCCTGATTTTACTATTAATTGACATGAAAGCTTTGACCTGCTCTGTTTCTGACCCATATCAGTTTGCTGTTCCTTAGGTAGCATGATACCTCTGATTCATAGGATTCTATATATTAAAGCTGTACTTAGTGTGAATATCTGTTAGCTAATGTAGCTCAGAACTGCCGAAAGCAAGCAATCTACTAACCTCAGCCTCTCCTAGAAGTAGAGATCATAAGCATGTACAAGTGCAACCTGGTCTATTCTTCTTCCCTGTCAATTATGAGTCTTAGAGTCTGTCGTTTGTGCATGTCTCCTATATATTTGCTGAGGTATTCAATTCAAAGGACAATCTATCAATTGCATGGTAAGGTCTAAAAGAATAGAGAATCTTTATCCATTTAGGTTTCCTTGTAGTGTTTGAATCATTGATTTGTGTTGTTCTATTGTTTTGCTTGTGTCCAAATCTTTGTGTCTGACTAGTCTTAATAAATTCTCAGGAATTTATTAAGGTCATATAAGAACTTGATAAATATAATCAGAGGCAAACTATTTAGTAACCCCCTGATTAAAATCAAGGAAGGTTTGAGGTAGTCCTCAAACCCAAATCTTCCTGGGATGGAGGCCAAATGGCTAGCCATCATGTGCCTGTCACTGTATATACTATTTTAAGAGGGGCACTATATTATGGTGGAAAGAATGTGGGACTTCAGGTCAGGAGAATCCTGGTGTCACTTCCCACTTTTAATGCTTACTTTCCTTACTAGCATGGGTAAATACATCATCTAACCCCTCTGAACCTCAGTTCATTCATTTATTAAACAGGGAGAATAATACTTGTCTGAGGGACTGTTTGTGATATAATCAATCAGGAAGTATATGAGTGTGCCAATTATGTGCTAGACACTGTGTTAAGTTCTGAGAATACAAGTACAAAAAATGACACAATACCGACTCATAATGAATTTATATTCTGCTGGGAAAGAGAAGGGCCTTCAAAGATAAACTCTAAGTCAATAACTATCTCATGAAAGGGGCTTTAAATAGAATGGCTGAAAATAAGGATATTAAAAGAAACCATTGGGTAAAATAGTTTCTGATAATTTCCATTATATTCTCTTCAATTGTTGTGAGTTCTTTTAAAAATTTTTTACATGAACAACATAGCTTTCCTTTTTTAAAAAAATATTAACTCTTTATTTTTTTAATTTGTGGTTTATCAATTCAATAGACTTTTGTCTCCAATTTTATTGATCAGTTTTGAGAATTTTTCTTTGTTGCTCAATTGAAGACTTTTGATTTGTCTTCAAAGTTTTTTACTTGTGTGCTCAATTTATTTTTTCTCTGTTTCATTGATGAAAGTATTTGTTACATGAATATTCACCCTCAAAACTGCATTAGTTTCATCCTGTAAGTTTTGGCATGTTATCTCATTATTGTTATTTTCTTTGATGAAACTTTCTATTTTTTCTATAATTTTTCTTGACCCATCAGTTCTTTAGAGTTATGTTATTTAGTTTCCAATTAACTTTTAATTCTTTAAAGAACTTTTATTGAATATGATATTGATTGAATTGTGATCAGTAAATAAAAATGACATATTTCTGCTTTTCTACATTTTTGGTGAAGTCTTTATGGCCCAATACATCATCAGTTTTTGTAAAGGAGCAATATATAGCATAAAAGTATATAATTTTTTTCACTCCCTTTTATTAATTTTCATAGATTGGTCATCTTTATTCCATGAAACATCCATTTTACCCCTGTAAGATTAAATATTTTCTTCAAATGGATTTTCCTTGGTTATAAGCTTTTTGTCTTTTGCCTTTCAGAATATTGTATCACTCATCTCTTCTCAAAAATCACAGCTGCCAAGTCTTGGGTTATACCTATTACTGCTTTTTGGTAGTTTAACTCTTTTTGATTAAATATTGGCTTTTTCTATGATCTGGAAGTTTTGTATTTTGCTTCTGATATTTCTTGGAGTTTTCATTTTGAGATTTCTTTCAGGATGTGACAAGTGGATTCTTTCCATTTTCATTTTACTTCCTGGTCCTAAGAGTTTTAAGCAGCTCTTTATATCTTCATTAAGGAGGTTCTTCATTCATGTATAGATGATTCTCATCAAGATTTTATATGTATGGTAAATTAGTCATACATATATGCCAATAATTGTTTATTTTTTCCTCAGTCATCTTTTATTGTTTTAACAAGTTCTATAGTTTAAAAAGAGATTTTTTTTACACGCCCTTTGAATTTTTTTTATAAGCCTATCTCCTCAGATAAATAATGCATTAATCACTCAACACCTTTAAAATGCAGCATTTCCAGTATAGGTCTCTCCTATTTATAGTTAGTCCAATTTGGCTATTTGCCATATCTTTGTTCTCTTTAGTACTGTTTCTACCTCCCCCACAAGGACATCTTGAATTTAATGCTAGAATCAAAGTGAGATAATTCTACTTTCCTCAATGTTGAGAAAAAACAAAGCTTGTTTTAATGATTTTAGGAGATCTTTTCCATTTTAATTGTTTATTGTTCTCCCATTTTAACCTTGAATAACCTTTGGATGCCTCTGCTTCATTGGTTCTTTTGCCAAGCTTTCAGCAAACAGGTTCTACTCTCCACTGTTTTTCTTTGCTTAATGTTTATACTATTTTCTCTGTAAGATTTACAAATGTTTTTATGTTCTAAAAGCAGTGTGGCTATTCCTTTTCCACTTGGCAAATAATTCAAGTATTTGCTGCCTAAGTTATTGCCTAAGTTGTTTTGAAATTAATATTATGGGTATCGCCTGGAAATTTTTCCCTGAACCACCAACTTTTGTCAGAAAGCAATTTTTCCTGTAATTTCAGAATGAATTAAAATATGAGACATGACAGAGCCTCTTGTAATGCCCTATTGTAATAATCAAATCATTTTAGGCCTAAAAACAATATAATGGCCCCTAGCAACCATATGCTTTATCCTTCCTTTTCTTCTTCCACTAGTTGTCTCTGGGTTTTTTCTGCTCAGTTCAGCTTTCCTCCATGACTTCCTTTCCATTTCCAGACCTTCAGAATCTCCCTGGTTCTGAAATAGCTCCTCTTTTTCATATAAATTCTTCGGGGCATGACCAAATGCCTAGATTTGCATGACCAAGTGCTGAGATTCAAGGTGGGGTAGAGGACCTATTTGCATTCAGTTCTTACTGACTGAGTAGATCAAAGAAAGTTCTTATCTAACAAAGGCAAGTACTATTATTATTATTATTATTATTGTTATTTTGCTTTTTGAAGGGGGCAAGGAAGGGTAATTGGGGTTAAGTGACTTGCCCAAGGTCACATGGCAAGTAAGTGTTAAGTGTTTGAGGTCGATTTGAACTCAGGTCCTCCTGACTCCAGGGCTGGTGCTCTATTCACTGCGGCCACCTAGCCGCCCCTCCAGCAAGTACTTTTAAATGGAGTGAAGTATTCAGTGGTGCCCTCCCCTTGTGATCTCATTTTCTGGATGAAGAAACTGAGGACTAAAAATCTCCCTCTATATCTCTCACATATATATCCTCCTCTTCACTCACCCGGACACTATTCTCATTAAGGCCATCACCTCTCATTTGAATTATTGAACTAGCTTCTAGTTCAGTGTCCTTGCCTCAAGCCTTTCCCCAGTGTACATAAGTGTTAGGTAGGGTGGTTTTTCTTAGAGTGCAGATCTGTTTGTGGCATACTTAGTTCAATAAGTTTCAGTGCTTTAAAGATCATGCCACAAAATAATTAGAAGTGAAGTACATGTTATACTTTTCACAGCCAAGGGTAGGAAGAAAACAGCCATTTGTTAAACACCTACAAGGTTCTGTGAAGTGTGAAGTGTGCTAAGTGCCTTACAAATAGTATCTTATTTGATTCTCACAATAATCCTGGAAGGTAATTATTATCTCTAGTTTACAAGGGCTGGCTCTGAACTCAAGTCTTCCCAATTCCAGGGCCAACATTCTTAGTCAAATAAGGGATAAAGGCAAGCATAAAAGAAAGCACAAACCATTTTGATTAAATGGATTTGAAAACAAAATGTATGCATCTAGGAAAAGAAGTGAAGTGAAAGGGAAGGGAAAAAATCTTTAAATCAAATGTCTCTGATAATGGTTGGTATCTAAGATATATAGAAATTCAGAAATAGGCAAACAGTCCAAAGGTTATTCCCTAATAGATTAGTGGTCAAAAAGGATATGAACAAATAGCTCTAAAAAGAACTTTAAACTATTATCATTCATATAAATCATTGTTCCAGATGATTAATAATAAGGGAAATGCAAATCAATATAACCTTGAGGTCATGCCAGTAAATTGGCTAAGATGACAAAAATGGGAATGGCGCATGTGTTGAAAGTATAATAAATTGTTGGTTGCATTGTGAATTGGTACAACCATTCCAGAAAGCAATTTATAATTATGTGAATAAAGTGACTAAAATGTTTATATCCATTGACCCTGATAATTCTCTTCTAGGCATCTACCCCAAGGAGGTCAATGGCAAAAAAAAGTAAGGCTCCATATTATGCCCAAATACTTTTTGCTGTACTTTTTGTCATAGCAGTGAACTGAAAACAAAATAGATGTCCATCCACTGGGGAATAG
>WOXC01008052.1:0-156518 GCA_011680675.1 Gymnobelideus leadbeateri | reverse complement strand
TTTCATTTGTATAGTGCTTTTTAAAAGGAGCTTCTACTTCCCATTTCCAGCCTCATTACACATCATTCCCCTCTATGCCCCTCTACATTCCATAGTTGCCTTCATGGCTGTCAGAAGAAACTGTTCTCATCCACCCATTCCACCAGGGGAAGGCTTCACATGCCTAACTCATCAATGGGTTTGAGACACCTTGGTTACCTTCAATCTGGTTTAGCCCATCTGCTGAAATAGTTTACTGGGGTTCAGCTGCTTCACCATGTAGTGTTTGGAGCTTGGTTAGACATCAAAGATGCCAAGGTCATCCACTGTGTCCTAAGCCATCAATAGTTGTCTTGATTCTGACCTACCACTAGACTGTGATAACTCTGGAGCAGAGTGAGGCTGACCACTTAGTGCAACTCTGCCTCACTTAAATCCAATTTATGCGCGAATCAAAAGACATCAAAAGACAACCCTCCTCACCTTTGTTTCTTGGCAATCTCTGGCTTAATTCAGACTGAGCTCAAATCTCACCTTCTGCAGGCCATCTTTCTGCCACACCCCTGAGGGTTAGCCTGTATGTTTCATCCCTATACATTCAGGGTATCTAGATGCCCCAATTCAAGCCTGTGTGAGGAAGACTCATCTTTATGAGCTCAAATCTGATCTTGGACTTTTACTGGCTCTGTGACCCTAGGCAAGTCACTTAACCCTGTTTGACTCAATTTCCTCAACTGTAAAATGAGCTAGAGAAGGAAATGGCAAACCACTCCAGGATCTCTGCCAAGAAAACTCCAAAAGCGGTTACAAAGAGTTGGACATAGCTGAAGATGACTGAACTGAATATATGTACATGCTGTCCATATCATTAGCATATAAACTGCTTGAATGAATAGAACACTGACACTGTAAAACAGTTCTGAAAGACTTATGAACTTTGGGAGTGCCTCAGTGACTCAGTGAATAGAGCACTGGCCCTGGAGTCAGGAGGACCTGAGTTCAAATTTGGCCTCAGACACTTAACACTTTGGGCAAGTCACTTAACCCCAATTGCCCTGCCTTCCCCTCCAAGAAAAAAAAAAGACAACTCTGAACACAATGATCAATCAGAGTTCTTTTGGTTTTGGGGAAGAGAAGTAAGGGGCAGGTAGGGGTTTGAGGGGGTGGTGGGAGGGAGAAAAAAAGTCTGAATTTTTTGAAAAGAAAATATATTTTTTAAAAAACCCATGAGGAAAAGAAAGAATGGAAGCTCATTGAGGCAGGAATTTTATTTTTAGTCTTGGGATCCTCAGTGCCTAAGACCTATCAAGATGCTTAATAACAGCTTGTTGAATTGGTTTGGATTCTTCTTTCTAATACTGCTAGAACACCACAGGTTTAGAGCTGGAAGGCAACTTTGATGTCACCTAGTACAAGCCCCATATTTTGCAGATGATGAAAGTGAGGCCAAGAGAAAAAGTGACTTACTGAAGGTTGTACAGGTAGTGAGTAGCTGAACTGGGATGTGAAACCAGATATTCAGACTCCCAATCCAGTGTTCTTTGTGCTGCACCAAAATAAAGTCATGGGACACCTAGACTAATTAATGTCTCCTGGTCATGGATAAACTACAGCCTTACAGCTTCTGGTAGATTTTAATGCTGGTTGTACCAACCAATTTTTTTCCTTGCTGAGATTAGTTATCCTTCCCACTAACTCTAAAATAATAAATGTTTCCTTTGATTCTGGATCACAAGGAGCTGTGGCCAGCTAGTTACAAATAGCACTTTATTCAAGGCTTGCCCTTGTGATGGAATCCTAATAAAGCTGTCCCAGCCCCAATATTCTAACTTCCTTGCAGGCCCCACTGAAGAACAGGCTCACTGCACCCACCTAGCCACTCACTACCCCATCACCCCAATATCCTAGCTTCTTCATGCATGCCTCACCACTCACTAGAACAACAGGTGCTTCCATGAACTCATGTTTCTCACAGAACAGCAGGCATATCCATTTGATGGGATCCCAGCCACTGCCTCTAGCTAGCCACTGCCCCCAGACCCATTCCTCATATTTCCCCACTGCCCCCATTCCCCACTCAGACATTCCCGAACTGTGTGACCCTGGGAAAGTCACTTCACTTCTGTTGCCTTAGAAAGAGCAGGTCTGTCCACACACTCAACCACAACCACATCCATCTAGGACCACAATAGTCAACCAATCAAAGCAGCACCACCAGGATGCCCGAGCAGGATGTGGACCCCAAAACAACAGAAGGGACTTTCCCTAAGTCAGCACCTGTGCAGTAATAGTAAAGAACTGACCTAAACTTATGTAGAGAGGCTTATTATAATATGCCATGGGCTGCTCAGTGTCCAGCACTTAGCATGATCTGGAGAGGTGAATAAGAAATGACCAGGCCGCGTGGGTAGCTCAAGGAAGAACCATGAACTCCATTTATTGATACTCAGGAAAAGGTTTTTATAGAGCAAAGAGACAAAGGACAGAAAGAAAGAGATATTATTATCTTAGTCTGTTGTATCCTGGGAGTAGCATGGCAGTAAGGCCTATTGATCCCTAGGTGCCAGAAAGTCTTAGGAAAAGTCAGTAATCTCCTATCACATGCAGTTAGTTATATCTCAAAGGATGCCCTTGAGAGCTGGCTTCAAAGCCTAATAGCCAAAGCCGCATCATCAAGTACATCTGCATAGGAACTGACTTCCTGCAAATGTTTTGGACAACTAAAGTTTTGGGTTAGAGCCTTAGATCTAGGTCTCCGCTACTTCTTAATGCAGTCGCAGTCATAAACAGATACAATTGAGAGCAAACTTCAAAGCTGAAGTGCAATCCTCAAAAGACATCATGTTTAGAGCTGGCCACTCAAAGATACCAGAGTGCAGAATCAGATATATCCTGGGACAGATCCTGTTGATCTCAGAACTCAAATACCATCCTTATAAGTGTAACCCATATCAAAAGAACTCCAGAGCTGACTTAGTGAAAAGTCACATCTCAAAGAGATCTTTAACATGCAGGTCCACTGATATCAGGGTAATTATCAGAGTCCTGGGACAGACCTCTTTGGCTCCCCACAATAATATCATTATCATATGTAGGTTATGTAGCCCCCCATGGGTTTATTTTTCTGTATGCATTGTGGGTAATTACATGTGAAGTTCCATTGTGTCTAAGACCCCTCCCCTATTACCTAATCCCTTAACAAACCCCTCCTGACTTTTTAATTTTCATAATTTCTGTTATGTAATAGCATCTTTACCCTATAAAAATCCATCTTGCTTCCACTGAAATTGCTGCTTCCTCTTGGACCTTAGCCTGATTCATGAGAGGCATCAATCTAAATAAATGTCTATATTTGGATTAGAGGTGCTCTGACTGAATTCTTTGAGATAGTTCCACCATAGCACATCATGAAACAATAGTTTTTGGCATAGGCAGAGACTAAACCTCAACACTTGGACCTCTGATTGCTGGAGAACAGCACCCAATGCCAATAAAAAAAACCCAAGTGTTTGTGGAGTTCAAGGTAGATGACCCTCTCTCCCTTTTGACAAAGAAAGGGAAAGAAATGGGTTGATAGGAAGAGAAGGGAAAAAAGAGGAAAAGAAGAAGGGAGAGGAGAGAACAGAGAAGGGGAGGGGAGGGAGAAAAAGGGAGAAGAGAAAAGAGTTGCCAGCTGGGTAAAATTCTATCTCATCTCTTGCCTTTTAAGCCCACAGTGTGAATTTGGGCTGCCCAGGTAACTCATCTTGAATTTCTGCCTTTTTATTTTAGAGTGGGGAAGGTAGGGCAATTAGGGTTAAGTGACTTGCCCAAGGTCACAGGGCTAGTTTTTGTGCTAAGTGTCTGAGGCCAGATTTGAACTCAGGTCCTCCTGACTCCAGGGGTGCCACCTAGCTATCCCCATCTTGAATTTCTAACATTGTTTCCTCTGAACTAATACCACTGTTTTGTCCAACTTCATGTTTTTGTGGAACCAATTGGCAAGGCTAGGCAAGTCACCAGACTTTAAAATTTCAATTGACTCTACTAACCAGAAACCCTAAATAAATAGTATCAACCTTTATTTCACCTTTTTTTTTTGAAGAGGCAAATCACAGATAGATCTATTATTTCAGATTTTCTAATCCAACTTGAACCTGAGACCCAGACTAAAAGCCCAAGGACACACAGGTAGGAAGGAGCAAAGTTGGGAACTGGACCTAGGTCCTCTGTAGACATCAAATGCAGGGCATCCTTTAGATGCCAAATCTGCTGTGCCACCTTTTGATCCTTCAAATCAAGTAAGCAGTCATGTCAGAGATTTTGTCAAAAATCAGTGTATTTGGTCAGTACAGCTGGAGAGCAATCTCCCACACCTTCTGCACCCAGTAACTCTATCAAGGGTGGGATCAGGACTCTAGACCTGTGTTAGCTAAGACACTGGAGAGCTTGACAATATGACATATGAGTATGTACCACACTCATTTGATTTCCCTCCTCTATCCACAAAATAGTATAAATTGTTCTGCAATTCTCATCTCAGATGAAGAGATAGCTGTGATACACAGTTGTGTGTCTGCAGTCTGACTTTTCCCCTGTGCAAGAATTAGTAATGCCTCAACTAAGCAGAAATCAAGAGCTTCAGAGCTAATTCTTAGCTCCTATACACAGGCAAGCATATTGCACATCCCTTGCACAGGGCACTCCATTTTCCACTTCTGTGGCTTAACTGGTTGGCTCTCATGCCTGGGATGGTCTCCCTCCTCATTTTTCCCTTCCTGGTTTCTTGCATGCCTTACTTCAATGCCCACCTTCTGCAGGAGGCCAGCCCTCCCAGCTGCTAGACTCTAGGAGCCAGATCTTTCTCCCCAAAGCTTATCTTTCTATCTCCTTTGTATCCTTTATACATCTTTTATGCATGTGCTGGGGGTGGGGGGGAACACCATATTCTCCTCTCCTCAGTAAATTCCTGGAGAGGCAGAATTGTTTGTGCCTTTCTTTCATTCCCCAGAGATTTGTTCAGTGCCTTGAACTAGTAACAAGTTGTAATGGTAATGGAAATTTGAAGATCTTCCCTGTCCCCTAATAGGCTGAATGTAAACACATGGAGCCTATGGTGGGAGAAACTTGCTGAAGGGTGAAGCAGAGCCCACAGGAAGCTGGGAGTCAGAGCAATTAGAGCTGGAGGAAGGAGAGGAATCACCCAAGGAGATAGCTAGGCTTATGAGTGTTTGTTTGTGGGAAGGCTAAAGGATGGTGTGGCTCCTTGCTGTGCTATGGTGTATTAACCTCTTTGTTGCCATGAAGATCCAGTTTCCTGTTGTTGGAAATTGACTTTCTGGTGTCTGAACAAATGTTTTGCTTCTGTCTTATATATGGAGATCTGTTATATTTTGCAATTCAGAATTATGCCAGTATATTCATAGTTGCTATGGTGCTGTGAATATTGCACTGGTGCTGCACAAGTGTTTAGTAAATTCATGTTGATTGACTGATGACCCTGAAACCTTGCAATTTACCTGGTCATCTTATCACTCATGCATAGTCCTATTTAGCACATTTACTCTAAAGAAGAGAAGTGTCTTCAAAAGATTTTCAGCAACAAGGGTTTGGGGGTTAGAAAATAACTACAACACCTGAATTCTTCAAGCACTCTGCTTGACTGATCATCTTTCTACTGTAACTGGGTAGGAGCTAGAAAACTTGGTGATTCCCTTCTCTTGCTCCCCAACCCCCCAGAAGGAACCCTCTATGAAAGGAGTGACCTTGGTCAACTCTAGGATTCAGCTGTAAAACACAGGGTTTGGATGACAGGATTTCCAAAGTCCCTTCCTGCTTGAAAGTGATTTAGGGAGAGGAGAGGAAAGGAGGGAGAGAGAGGGGGGGGGAGGGATAAGAAGAGGTAGAGGAGAACAAAATATTTGTCAAAAAGGTGTTCTAGAATTAAAATTAATCCAAGTTTTTTTCTTTCTTCTTTCCTTCCTTCCTTCCTTCCTTCCTTCCTTCCTTCCTTCCTTCCTTCCTTCCTTCCTCCCTCTCTCTCTCTCTCTCTTTCTCTCTCTCTCTCTCTCTCTCTCTCTCTCTCTCTCTCTCTCTCTCTCTCTCTCAAGGAAGATGATATCGTTCCCTTGAATGCCGGTGATGCTCTTGTCAGATTCAATGAGGATGAACATCACAGCTCTCAGCCATTGCTGCCAGGTGGATGGTAGTATTCAGCTATGTCTTCATATTCTAGCTCTTCCATATGATGATCAGTCAAGGAACATCCCATGGTGGCATACTAGAAAGAAAGACACATATGCATAAGCCATTCATCATTACCCAAATTTCACCTTTGGCATTTCTATGTCAAAATTGGGAATGGGATATAGAACAAGGAGGGCCAGCCCTATAGTCAGGAGGACCTGGGTTCAAGTCTTACCCATGACAGACTGGGGCTGGGTGGTCAAGAGCAAGCCAGTAAACCTCCTAGTGCCCCTAGGCAACTTGCAAAGCTCATGGCAAATAAGGACTGCCTCATTTTTTTACTTGTGTTCCCAGCATCTAGCATAGGACCTGGCACACAGTAGGTCATTAAGACTTGGTGCTTGGTTGATATAAGGGCATCGCTATGGTGTAGTGGAAAGAGGGCTGGGTTTGTAACTAGAAGGCCTGAGTGTAAATCCTTATTTTGCTCCTTGCTATTTATGTGAGGACAGGAGAAGAGGGAGAGAGAAACCCATCTTCATTATCCCAAGCTGCAACTAAATGATATCAGTCATTTCTGCTCTTGAAAGTCTTAAATTAATGGTGAATGCAACAAAAATGAATTTGGATAGCAGTATCAAGCTTGGAGGACCAAAAAATTATTAATGAATATCAGATATCACTAGGCTGATGAAAACTTAGAGGAATATAATGGCTGATCTACACTTCAGAAGAACAAAGATGAAAACAACCCTCCCTCTTGTGCTGGAAAGGTGGTGGGCTACAGGTGCAGAATGATGAATACCCTTCCTGATATGGCCAGTTTTGTTTTGCTTAACTCTTCTTTTGTTTTCTATGTGGTGATAGTGACAAATGACAGCAATGTTTCTTTTTTTGAAGCATCAATGTTTTTGAAATAATGACACATTATGAGATGTCCATTAGCAAAATCTAACCCATATAAGAATGCCACCATTAATCCCAGTTATTTATAAATACCAAGCAAATATATACTTCAACAACAAACACTTATTAGCTATGCAAGGTACTATTGTAAGCAAAGGAGAGACAGACAAACAAGTTATATTTCAGTTAATATTCTTTTCATAAACCATTCATTTTTGGAAACTGAAGTCAAGAGAGATGAATTAACTGGTCCAAGATAACAGAGTTAATGGCAAAGTTGGAACCAGAGCTCAGTCTTGCCAGTAAAGCATTCTTTTTCCTCTGTAAGTTTACACATTTCTATCTAGATTCTTTTCCCCTCTTCCCTCATCTCTTTCCATCATTCAACTGGCCAAAGAGAGAGATGATTAAGCTTGGTACAAGGTCACTGAGGTGGGTGGTGAGCATCTCTTATTTTGAAAAGCACTTTATTTTAGCTTGCAAAATGATAAATTGGCTCACTGCATCCCTCCCTACAATTTATTCCAAGAGGCCGTCAAATCCCTAAACTGAAAGTTGACTTCCCCCATTCTTACCCTTTTCCATTCTTCAAAGACAACTTCACCTTGAAGAACTTCCTTTGACTGAACAGCAATGAGCCAGCTTAACCTATCCTGAAAGTGCAATTTATGATGTTAATTACACTACACCAGAAATTTCATGTCTTTACCTTTCCTTCCTCTTTGGTACAATCACAAGTTTTTTGAAACCAAAGGAGTGGTGCTCTTTTTTTTGGGGGGGGTGGGGGGTAAAAGAAGTAATTATCAACACTTAGAGGCAGGTTTCATAACTTGAGAATATTTCTCTTAAATTTTGGTAACTGAAATTCTTCACGTCTTTCCTATTTGCTACTGCAGTGAGAAGAAGAAATCCACCCCACTCTCTCTTCCATCCAGCATGGAATTTTACTATATTTCTAATCGGGCAAAAGTTTTCCATCATATATTCATCTCTGCTTTCTTTCTGGAGGCAGTTGGGGTTAAGTGACTTGCCCAAAGTCACACAGCTAGTTTTTTTGTGTTAAATGTCTGTGGTTCGATTTGAACTCAGGTCCTCCTGACTCCAAGGCTGGTGCTCTATTCACTGTGCTACCTCACTGCCCCTCATCTCTACTTTCTATACTGCCCCATCATTCTCATGGGCTTCATCGAGTGGCTTTGAGAAACTCCAGAAAATGTTTTTCTCCCCAAAATGTAATTTATAAGAGAAATTCAGAGTGAATTTCTATCAGTAAAGAGTGAAGGGTTAGTGGCTAAGCTGAGTTTCTCTGAAGATGTAAAGAAGTGTGATATAACACTTATAAGGTAAAAATGGTTTCTGAAGTCCTGTGTGGGATTGTGTGACGGGCAGAAAAGCAATTTATTGTTTGCTTTGTACCAGCATAGCGCCAAATTAAGTCATTCCTTTTCACCAGACTACATCTCCCCAGCTCTAAATTCCCAGTGGATTTTCAATGTAAAAGAAGCACTTGTCCTACAAAATAAGAAACACCAAGGTAAATGGCCCATGAGGATGCCTAATTTCTCCCCTCCCTACATTCATTTAAAAAAAAAATTTTTTTTTGCTTTGTGCCATATTTTTTTTAATTAAACAAATGCTTTATTAACTTCTGGTTTACATCATTCATTTCCACCAGATTATGAGTTACATTTTTCCCCCATTTTTTTCCCTACCCACCACCCCAGAATAGCAGTCCCACTAGATATCCCCTCATCCAATCTGCTCTCTCCCTTATCTTCTCCCATACCCCCTTCGACTTTGCCATTAGGGCAAGGTGAATCTCTGAGCCCCACTGCCTGGACATCTTATGAAACATTTAATTTTAAAACTTCGATTTTCAGATCCATTCCCTTTCTCCCTTGTCACCCACTCCCTCTGAGAAGATAAGCAATTCAGTATGTGTTGTACATGTATATCTATGCAAAACATTACCATAGTAGATATATTGTAAAAGACTGCTTATATTTCCCTCCCACCTGTCTCAACTCCCACCTGGTCCATTCCCTATTTTGATCCTGTCCCTCTTTGATAGTGGGTATTTCTAACCTCCCCTCTCCCCAGAATGCCCTCCCCTTCATCATCCCCCTCTCATCTCCCTTTCCCCTACTCAGGAGAGTGAGTGAGGGTAAGATATTCCATTTAGTATGTATGTGATTCTCTCCTTGAGCCAACTTCAATGAGAATATGCTTTTGCCTTTTTGCATTCCTGTTCTTCCCCTCCCCTGCAACTACTTCCCCTTGCCTCTTCTACATGAGATAGTTTACCCTACCCTGTCTCTCTCCATCTCCTCTTGCCACTTTCCTCTCTCACCTCTTGACTTCACCCCTTAAGAATCATCCCTTCCGGGGTGGCTAGGTGGTGCAGTGAATAGAGCGCCGGCCCTGGAATCAGAAGGACCTGAGTTCGGAGCCGGCCTCCGACACTTAACCCACACAAACAAAAACCTAGCCGTGTAGGGGGCTCACTTTGAGAAGTGTTGTGTGATTTGACCAGATGAGACTCTGGGCAGCCGTTGAGAGCCCCCCGGCTTTGAAAACCCAGATGTTGGTGCTTCCCTCTCTGGTAACTGTGATTTTGATATTGATAATGGTTGGATAGTTTGGAAGCCTGTTTGATTTGTCTGTATACTCTGAAGTTTGGGGTGCTGACTTTTTCCCCCTGAACTAGGTAAATGATATGTTTGATTGATTAAAGTAAGCTTGTTAACCCCCCCCCCCCAAAAAAAAACCTAGCCGTGTAACCTTGGGCAAGTTACTTAACCCCAATTGCCCTAAAGGGGCGGCTAGGTGGCGCAGTGAGTAAGAGTGCCGGCCTCGGAGTTGGGATGACCCGAGATCAGATCTGGCCTCAGAAAATGAGCACCCACGCATAAATAATGACTAGCCATGTAACCTTGAGCAAGTTACTTAACCCCAATTGCTTAAAAAAAAAGAATCATCCCTTCCTTGGGGTGGCTAGGTGGCGCAGCAAGCAGAGAGCCAGCCCTGGAGCCAGAAGGACCCCAGCTCAGATCTGGCCCCAGACACCCAACACACAAACAAAAACCCAGCCACATGAACCTGGGCAAGTCACCCAACCCCAATTGCCCTCCAAAAAAAAATAATAATCATCCCTTCCCATCAAATTCAACCTGTGCCCTCTATCCATGTATACCTGTGAACATATGCCATGTACCCTTCTTCAATTATTTTCATAATGAGAAAGGTTTCATCAAACACAGTTATTGTTTTTCCATGTAGGAATGTAAATAGTCCAACTTTGATAAGTTCCTTTTGATTTCTTTTCCTTGATTACCTTCTCAAGCATCTCTTGCTTCTTGTGTCTGAATGTCAAATTTTCTATTCAACTCTGGTTTTTTCCTCAAGAATGCTTGAAAGTCCTCTATTCCACTGAATGACCATATTTTCCCCTGAAACAAAATACTCAGTTTTGCTGGGTAGGTGACCCTTGGGTTCATTCCCAGC
Source organism: Gymnobelideus leadbeateri (assembly GCA_011680675.1). NCBI lineage: Eukaryota > Metazoa > Chordata > Mammalia > Diprotodontia > Petauridae > Gymnobelideus > Gymnobelideus leadbeateri. Next base: position 145,964 of record WOXC01008052.1, on the reverse strand, counting down.
TCTTTTGCCCTCTGGAATATCATATTCCATGCCCTTCTATCCCTCAATGTAGAAGCTGCCAGGTCCTGTGCCATTCTGATTGTGTTTCCACAATATTGAAATTGTTTCTTCCTGGATGCTTGTAGTATTTTCTCCTTGATCTGGGGATTCTGGAACCTGGCTATAATATTCCTGGGAGTTTTCTTTTGGGGATCTTTTTCAGGAGGTGATCTGTGGATTCTTTCAACCTTTATTTTGCCCTCTGGGTCTAAAACATCAGGGCAATTTTCCTTGAGAATTTCTTTAAGGATGATTTCTAGGTTCTTTCTTTGATCATGGCTTTCAGGTAGTCCAATAATTTTTAAATTATCTCTCCTGGATCTATTTTCCAGGTCAGTGGCTTTTCCCATGAGATATTTCACATTGCCTTCTATTCTTTCATTTGTTTGGATCTGTTTAATAGTATCTTGATTTCTCATAAAGTCACTAGCTTCCATTTGCTCCAGTCTAACTCTGAAGGAATGAATCTCCTCAGTGAGCTTTTGAGATTCTTTTTCCATCTGGCAAATTCAACTTTTTAAGGTATTTTTCTCCTCATTGCTTTTCTGAGCCTCTTTTGCCATTTGAGTTAGTCTATTTTTTAAGGCGTTTTTTTCCTCAGTCAGGCTGTTGACTGTCATTTCATACCTTTCTTGCATCTTTTTCATTTCCCTCCCCAAATTTTCCCCCACTTCTCTTATCTGCTTCTTAAGGTCCTCTATGGCCTGTAGTCAGCTTGTATTTTCATTTGGGGCTTTTGGTGCAGGAGTTCTGACCTCACAGTCCTCCTCCATGCTTTGAGCCTCTTTGCCCCTAAAATAGGAGTCCAATGTTGAACTTTTCTGTTTATTTTGTTTCGTTTGCCTAAGCATATTGCCACTTAATTACTTGATTTTGGGGCTTGTTGCCACAGTAGGACTCTGCCACCAGACAGGGGAGCTTCCGCCCAAACGTGGGGTCTTCACAACTTCCGCCAGTTGGGTGGCCTCTGTAAAGCCTCCACCCACTCTGGCAAGTTGGATACCCACCCCAAACTTCCCCCCCAGACCACAATCCAGATCCAGGCAGTTTAAAGCAAAAGTGATTAACCCCCAGACTGATTGCTGGATCTTCCTACAGTTAGCAGACCAGGAGCTAGAGCCACTACTGACTGCAAAATGGCTTCTGTGCAGCTGTTTCTTCAACAGCTTTTTGCCCCCAGGGGAGGAAGCCATGTGTTCCCCAAATACTGGTCCCAAAGTCCATAGGGCATGAACCTCTCACTTTGTCCTAGGCATATCTGTGCTGATAATTCTGGAATCGCCACAATTGCTGGTGTTCTGGGGTTCCACCAGCCGGCTGAAGGCCTGGCCGCCCTGGGGCTAAAACCGTGGACCTGGGCTGGGAGGTTAGCTTCTCTGTGCCGTTCTGTGGGTGCTGTGGCTCCAGAAGTTGTTCGGAGCTCCCTTTCACATTGTTTGAAATTTGTGTGGGGCAGAGCACATTGGAAATGCTGTTTCTACTCCGCCATCTTGGCTCCGTCCCCTCCCTACATTCAAAAGTATGAGAGTGTTTACAATAAGTTTCTAAGTTTGGTTCATTGTCACTAACCTTTCTGAGCTGAGTTTCCCGTTCTGTAAAATGGGCGTAACACCATCTGTAGGACCTACATCTTAGGGCTGTTGTGGGCTCAAAGGAGATAATTTATAGAAAGCTCTTTGCTAACCTGAAAGTGTTTTGTGTTATTTTAAAAATTAGTATAATGATGGAATAACTGCAACAAAGTAATCTAATGTGTGCATTTAGAGGTAATTCTGAAAATGTTATACTTATACCAAAGCACTCCCCAGGCTCCTCTTTCATAATAAATAATTGCACGAAAATTTAATTTTGGAGCACTTCACCTAAGATATGTAACAACTTTTCCCTGATGGCCTTATCTTATAGTTAGAGGAGGAGATAAGGCTTAGTGGATGCACTTGATGGGGGGGGGGAGAGGGAGGGGCGTCTTATGAATGCCCTTAGAATCCCTACACAAATTACTAAAGTGGGCTCTCCCAAGGGTCAGTGAGCAAGGGAACAGAAAACATTTTCAGGCCTAGAAAGTGAACTCCAGATCAAGGAAGGAGAAGTAACCAACTCCTGTCAAGTCTTGGCATCAGGGGCTGTCATTCTTTCCTCTTAAGCGTCTTTGAACATCTCATTCCAAATTTTATTTTGGTAGCTGTATCCAGAGTGCCAGCATGAGGGTTTGTATCACTATGTGAATTCCCCAAAAGAACTCAGGAGGGAACAGGAGTGGAGTGGGAGGGTGCAGAAAGTTCTAAGTTTGTACAGTAGTTCGTGTTGCAATGCAGAATGAGACAGGTAAGGGACGAATGTGGGGAATCAATGACCGTGCCCTGGTTTGGAGGGTGGGGGAGCGGTATTCAGCCTTTGCAATAAAAAGTTAAAGGGGAGAGATAAAAAACATAAAGAGGATACCTTAGATCACGAATCTCGAATTGAAAGGCACCTTAGAGGTTTAACTACCCCCAACTAGCCGAGGGTCACACAGCTAGTGGTGACATCTGAACCCAAGCCTTCCAAATTCCAATTCCCCGGCTTTATCTCCCCCACTCCCCTAGGTGACCGCCCTCATTCGCCTGCCTCTCCCTACCGGCCATCTGAAGCAAGCGCGCGCCCCTAGATACGAGGCAGTGGAAGGGCAATAAGAGTTTCTGCATAGCACCTGGGGCTTACTCACCTTGCAGGGAAATAGCACAGCAGAGGCCACTTTTTCCATGGCCAGGTTCCTGATGCTAGGGGTCAGGGATCCCCGGCACGTCGGGCAGCAGCTCAGCTTCTGGCGGCATTGGTTACAGACCAAGTGGCCGGCCTGGCACTGCAGGATCGGGGGCAGGACATAGTCAAAACAGACCGGGCACTCGAAGAGCGAAGTCAGCTCGTGGTGCTGGGGAGAGACGGGCCCGCCACCGCCGCCTCCTCCTCCAGGGCCCGAGATCACTGAGGCCGCGGCGGCCACCGCGGACGAGCCAGGTCCGACAGCCGAGATGGCGGCGGCGGCGGGGGCGCAGCCTGGTATGGGCCGCTCCTCGCGTTGGGAAATAACCACGGAACTATGGGCAGCCTTAGGTCGGGAACAGAAATCACAAGGCCGTTCTCACTGGGGTGTTTCTGTGTAAATCTGCGACCGCCCATTGCTCTGGGGAGGCAAGCCAGGGCGAGCCAAGAGGCGGGGAGCTCCAAGGGCCAGCCTCTGCCGGCCATCCCCGCAGCCCACTGAACAGCTCCAGCGTTCCAGTGATACCTCGGGGTCCCAGCGAAGGCTCCTCGCTCTGAAGGCGCATCCAAAGGCAGCTGCCTCTCACGGGCCCACTGAGCCTCGGGCACGCCTTCTTCTCTCCTGCCGCCCTGCCCTCACCCTCTACACCCCAGCCAAGAGGAGTACTACCTGCCCGCCCCCTTCCAGCCAGACCCGGAGCCGAAGCAGCCCCCCCCCCCACATTGTTTGTAGCCTCCACCTACCTCCCACCCTAAATCACTTATTGACCTCATTAACTCCTTCTGGAGATCCTCCCCAAACTCCTACTCTAGACCACCTCTAGATTCCTCCCACAACCTTGTGTATATAAGACCCCATCTCACACCATAGAAGAGTGAGAGGGCCATAGAATTGTGAGGGCGCTGTAGAATGACCTACTAGCCTTGGCTGAGAAGATTTGAGTCGAATTTATTCGGCAGGACCGGGCATGTTGGTATTTGGGGGTCTCTAGAGCAACCCTAACCCTCTTTATGGGAAACCTCTTAAATACTAGGTACTTGATTGATTGGCTGAATACTAATAAGAAACAAGGAGTTGAAACCTTGGATTAATAACTAGTAGCTAGTATTTATCTAGTGTCTATATATGTGTGTGTGTGTGTGTGTGTGTGTGTGTGTGTGTGTGTGTGTGTGTGGATAGATAGATAGATAGATAGATAGATAGATAGATAGATAGATAGATAGATATCCTATGTGCCTGGCACCATAATAATATATGTGCTATACTTTACAATTATAATTTAATCCTCACAACAACTTTGGGAGGTAGGTGCTATTGTTACTCCATATTACAGATGAGGAAACTGAGGCACACACAGATTAAAGAGACTTACCCAAGGTCATACACAGCTAGTAAGGCTCTGAGATTGGATTCAAACTCAGGTCCTCTGAGTCTATCCACTGTGCCTCCTAGCCCTAGCCAGCTGACTAAAAGGAGATAGGATAGTCTGGGCATTCTCTGTAGAGTATTTTTGAGGTCATTCTTGAAGCTCTCAAAAGACTGAGGAAATGCCTTTGGGAAAACACCAAGGGGCCTTGCCTCTGAGAATATGCTGAGGTGGTGATGTCTCTGCATCAGTTTCTAAGGATTCCCATGGCCTTGGGGCTCTGATGAAAGTTGCAAGTAGTTTGAATAGGGTTCTCTCTCAATTAACTGCATGAGTCAGGAGAAGACATGGGGAAAGTATTCCAGTCAAGTAATTGAGAGCATGGTATTGCAAGAAAACCAGGTACTCCACTGGGAGCTGGGATACCTGAGTAGTGGTCTGGCTTTGCTAGTAACTAGAATACGACTGTGCCCCCAGCAGTTGGGACTGTCTTATCTAAACTCAAACCCCAGTGTATACAGTAGGAATTTCATAAGTGTTTACTGGGTGGGACCCAAATGCCTTGGCCAACCAAGATCTAACTCCTCGGATTCCACTCCTAGAGGATTGCTTTGGCTTTCTCATTCAGGGGAAGCACTCAGGATTTGCAGATAAAAAACCTAATAAAGAAACACAAATTAAATGCTTTTTATTTACATTTTGCTGGGCTGGTAGGGCAACCTAAAGATAAAAGTAAAAGAATCTCTGCCCCCAACAAGTTGTCATTCTTTTGGGGAAAACAAGAGACAAATACAAGAGAAGATGCACTCAGGGTTAATAGATAAAGAGCAAATAAAGAAGCATAGATTCAGTGCTTTTTATATAGATGGTGCTGGGCTATGGCAATCCAAAGTAAAAGTGAAGCAATCTGCCCTCAGAGAGCTTACATTCTATTCTGGGGGAATATGAGCAGAAGTCCAAGAGAAGGGAGCAACAACAGTCCTAAGTGCAGACATAGAGTTTCCCCAGTAGTGGCCACAGGACTGAATTTGGCCAGACAGGCAGGCTGTGACCCACTATGCAATAAATATTCATTGAGCACTAATGGGGTTATGGGACCTGGATCCCTAAAAGGAAAACACTATGTCCTTGAAAGAATCCCAGTCCCTGAATTTTCCCATACATTTCAGTAGCCCAAAGCACTGGCAACTCTGCCCAAGGCCACTGGCCCACCGCAGCCCACCTAGATCACCTCCTCAGCTTACTTGACTGAAGAGAATCAACAGCAACAGCTGGGTGAGCTGGGGACAGTCACTCCTAGGTTTGGGTTGCTGGGGACCCCAAAATGTCAGGGTACAGGACTGCGTCTGCCTGGAATGAATTCAAGGAATCAAACGTTCTTCTAGTCAAGTGACAAGGTTTATTAAGTTGCCAATAAAGGGGTCAGGGATTCTTAGGGAACCTGCAGCTTAATGGGGGTGTGACTGATGCTTCTATAGGAAAGGGACAGTGAAGAGATCCCAATAGGATCAAGGACTGATAAATAGTCTGGGGTGGTCCAGGTGCAACAGTGAAAGGAATATCAAGTAGGCTAATTAAGGAATCTAGATGGGATCAAAGAGCAGTGGGTATGGCAGATAGTCTCTGCTTGGAGTTAGGAAGACAGGAGTTCAAATTAGCCTCAGATACTTCCTAGCTGTGTGACCCTGGGCAAGTCACTTAACCTTATTTGCCTTTGTATTCTCATTTGTAAAATGAACTGGAGAAGGCAATGAAAAACTACGCCCATATTTTTGCCAGGAAAATCCCCAAAATGGGGTAAGGAAGAGTCAGACAAAATTGAAATGAGCAAACAACAGCAGAGCTATGCCAATGTGTATATCAGAGCTGTTATACCCTAAGGCCCTCAGGTGACTGATGGCATGGGCTGAAAGACAGCATTTCCTTTACCTATCATAGCACCAATCTATACAGAGAGGCATGTGCATCACAGGAAGCATGTGCTTGTGTCCATAGGTGCTGTCAGAGAAATCTGGGGCAGAGTCTAGAGGAGTCAATAGCAACCCTACCCCAAGCCCTGAGTTACTTCTCACTATCCTCTCTAACAATTCTGGTGCTACTGAGGTAGCCAGGCAGTCTGTGCCCCATGGGGAAAATCCCCTAGAGCCTTTCCTCTGGACAGAGACACCAATGCATTGCTCCAGGGAGAGCTGGAGAATGGGAAAGGGGTCACAACTACCTGAGAGGTGGACACCTTCCTTCCTTCTGGCAGAGCAGCCCATGCTTTTTGGTGGGAGAGATAGCAGAACAGTTCTAGGTCCTGAATCACATCAACAATCTGGACTCTGAACATCCCTGAGGTTTGGCACCAAATCAAAGGCTCTGGGTGTGAAATGGGAGGGGTCCAGAGGTGTGAACTTTGGAACTACTGGCCTGTCAGCAGCTGGGAAAGGTGGTGGGCAGAGTTTTTGTAAGGAATAAGGAAGACTGTATAGCTGGGTAATGCATGCACTGGAATGTTGCTATTAACTTGCCATGATTAATTTCTGATGTTTTGGCTAAAGGGCTGTGTAGAGCCCTGCCTTTGCAGGGTTTAAGTTGGATCACTTTAAGGTTAATTCACCACTTTAAGGTGGATCTGGCTGCATTAGGAATGCAAAGGAGCAGCCAGGAGACTGGAGGCCAAAGAGGTAATTGTCTAATTGGTTAATCCATATCTACCCTGGCCCAGGTGGATAAAAAAACAAAACAAAAAACCTTGTTTGTGTGTTTCTTAACCTTCTGGCAGGCTGATGAAGCTTATGGCTCTCCTTAGAAAAATGTGTTTAAATGCATAAAATAAAACAGGTGGGATTATAAACGAAACCAATTATACTGAAACATTATTTTTAAAAATTTCTAGAACCTAGATTAAGAAACATTGCTAGGGGGCGGCTAGGTGGCGCAGTGAGTAGAGCGTCGGCCCTGGAGTCAGAAGGAACTGAGTTCGGATCCGACCTCAGACACTTAACGTACACACAAACAAAACCTAGCCATGTGACCTTGGGCAAGTTACTTAACCCCAATTGCCCTCCAAAAAAAAAAAGCAAAAAAAAGAAGCATTGCTAGACCAGTGGTTCTCAAAATGTGGTTGGGGGGAACCCTGGGGGTCCCCAAGACCCTCCAGAGGTCTTTGAGGTCAAAACATTTCGTAATAACATGAAGGTGTTTTCATTTCTAATATGGTAAATATTGATAGACAAAACTCACATTAATAAAAGCTCTTGGGGGAGGTCCTCAATAATTTTTTAAATGTGTAAAAGGGTCCTGAGACAAACAAAAGTTTGAGAACCAGTACTCTAGACTAACAGGAAAGAATAATGCCACACATAAAAAGCCAAAGACAAGTGGTGAGGGACAGGCAAGTAAGCTTTCTGAGAGTCAGGGACAGGGGCTGGAGGCTGGCAGCCATCCCCAGAGTGCCCTCTGCTGTTAGATTTAATGCATAGCGGAAAGGTGGGAGTGGTCATGGAACTGTGTGCTTGGTCCATAAGCCCTGTTCTGGTCCTGACTATTAAATAAGTCCAGGCACTGGTCACACTAACCAAACAACCAAGATGAACAATTTGTTGTTGTTTAGTCATTTTTTCCATCATGTCCAACTCTTTGTGTTGAGGTTTTCTTGGCAGAGATACTGGAATGGTTTACCATTTCCTTCTCCAGCTCATTTACACATGAGGAAACTGAGGCAGACAGGGTTAAGTGATTTGCTCAGGGTCACACAGTTAATAAGTGTCTGAGGCTGGATTTGAACTCAGGAAGATTTCAACTCCAGACTGGGCACCACCTAGCTTCCTTATATTAACTAGTTATTAACCATTAACTAGTAGATTGTCTGGAGAAAGCAGAAAGGTCACTTGTACAGGGGGACTGAAGTAAAGCAGAGTGTGTGTGTGTGTGTGTGTGTGTGTGTGTGTGTGTGTGTGTGTGTCCAGGCTAGACTGGACAGGATTTGCCACTTTATTTGGATAAGGGAAGGGGAAGACTAAAGGAGTGAGAAAAGTCATGTAATGTAAGATTTTGAACCTGAGTGACTGGAGAGGATGGGGTTGTCATCAACAATTTAATTCAACAAGTATTTATTAAGTTCATACTATGTGTTTGGTGCTAGGAAATGCAACATGTACCCAGAGAAGTGAACCGCCAGATCATCAGAGAGTGTGTGTGGTCCTGGCCTCACTGAATTTTAGAGCTGGAAAGAACTTTGGAGATCATTTAATTGCACTCTCTCATTTTATAGCTGAGGAAATGGGTGAAATGTTTTTGTGGTTTGGTCATTTCAATTGTGTCCAACTCTTCCTGATCCTACTTGGTATTTTCTTGGCAAAGATAATGGAATGGTTTGCCATTTTCTCCTCCAGCTCATTTTATAGATGAGGAAACTGAGGCATGCAGGGTTAAGTGACTTGCCCAGGGTCACACAGCTAGTAATTGTCTGAGGCCACATTTGAACTCAGGAAGATGAGTCTTCTTGACTCTAGGGTCAGTACTCTATCTACTGTGACACCTAGCTGCCCATTACTTTTAGGTAAGCCATATCCTCTGACTCAGGTGAAGGTGCCAACAAGCAATGACTGTGTCAGAAAAAGCCAGGGACATGCATATTTCATGCTGGACAATCAGCCTCTGGTGGGGAGATGATCCATAGGACAGTCTTGATCCTCAAGGACCTTACATCTTTGACATTCTGAACACCAAGTAACTTCCAAAGAGATAGTCACTAGTGAGAAACAATAGTTTCTAGGGGTACAAAGTGTGTGTGTGTGTGTGTGTGTGTGTGTGTGTGTGTGTGTGTGTGTGTCTCAAAAAGTGGTATGGCATAGTCTCTAGAGTCCTACACTTGGTGGCAGAAAGATCTGGACTGGAAGCCTACCTCAGATAATTACTGTGTAACCCTGAGCAGATCACCTAACCTCCCAAGCCTCAGTTTGTTTGTCTATAAAATGGGGATAGTTGCACTAACCTCACAGGGTTGTTGCAAAGACCAAATAAATTGTAAGTTGCTTTGCAAATTGTATCTATCATATCAATGTCAGTTATTACTCTTGTAATAAATATCGTGTTTTAATTTGTTGGGGACCCCACAATTTTAAGTCACTGAGATCTGAGATATCTCAAAGAGGGAAAGGATGAAAAAAGTGATGGACAAAGCTTTAACTGCCTTAAAAAAAAAAAGAAAGGAGATTAGGCTTAGGAACTGAATTCTCTGTGTGAGAACTGGAGAGACACAGGAGTTGGGTTTGTTCCCTTAAAAATCCAAAGGAAAATAATTTGTCTAAGTGGGGGTAATAATTCTAGTGACCACTAGGGGGAAGTGTGCTACCATTTTCCCTGAGCATTCCAGTGACTCAGAAGTGAAATTGCTCCTCTGAGAATCTAGTTGCCAAGGGGTCTATAGGAGGAAAGCAGCTTTATTTGGATCCTTGTTACTAGACTAAAGGAACATTCTTCCAAGAGGACAGTTATGGTATTCGTCCTTGGAACTGTCCTGCTGAACAAAGGAACTCAGGGAAAATGAACACTTCTCTTTCTGTATGGTGACACGGGAAAGGGCAATGTCAATATTTAATAAGCACCTACTGTGTGTCAGCCACAGTGATGTTCTAGGGATGTTGTTGTTTGTCCTTCCTTCCCAAAGAGGACCATGACATCAGGGAGGTGATGCCAAGACATGCAGGTGAATTGGATTTAAGTGAGGCAGTGCTGTGCAAAGTCATCAGCCTCACTTTCCCCTCCAGAACCATCTGGGTCTAGTGGGAAGATATAGATCAGGACCATAGGAGATGGCTCTGCTGGGGATACAAAAGAGATGCAAAAGGCAGCCTCTGCCCTCAAGTACCTCACAATCTAGTGGGGGAATGAGCCTGCAGACACCTATGTACAAACAAGTTATATTCAGGATAAATATAATCACTAGATGGAGGGCCCTGGAATCTAGAAGGACAAGGGAATGTTTCTTTGCAGAAGATGGGGCCTTAGCTGAGATCTGAAGGAAGCCAGGGAAGCTGGGAGGCAGCAGGCATGGCAGACAGCCAGGGGAAATGCTGGGAACAAGAAAGGTGGAGGGTCTTCTTCATGGAACAGCCTGTGTCACCATATTGAAGAGAGTATGTGAGGGATGGGGGTAAGGTGTAAGAAGTCTGGAAAGGGGGAGATGGAGGGAGGTAGGTTAGGAAGGGCTGGAAAGGCAATCAGGATTTTAGATTTGATCCTGGAGGAGATAGAGAGCCACTGGAGATGGCATGGTCAGCCCTGCACCTTAGGAAGATGGCTTTGGCAGCTGAGTGGAGGGAAGGGTAGTTAGTGGAAAGGAAGGCATATTTCAGGAAGATTATTCTGGTAGTGATAGGGAGAATAGATTGGAATATGAGATCATAGAGGTGGACAGATTAGATGGTTTGCACACCCACATCACATAAATCATAAGTTGGTAATATTATGCATATATATGTATATGTGAACACATATACAACATACATCTATATCTAGTTAGATATCTTGTTCCATGGAACTGAAACCAGGCTGAGCCGCAGATACAAAGTGCAGAGAGCTGGAAGGCCAATTTTTGCCCTCTCTAAAGGAAGGCTTTGGGAGGAATGCAGTACCAGACCCTCCAATTACAGAGAAGAGTCTGAGGGAGGCCGTGGAATTGATCAAGGCTGGAGTTACCAGCATGATGATGAGATTAGAGGTGAGGAAAAAGGGGAAGGGAGTGAGAAATGCAGAGCAACCCAGAGAGACTGAAAAGGGGAGTGGCTATCAAACCAACCTTTTTTTGCCTGAGGGATTCTGGGCAAATCACTTAATGTGTTCTGGGCAACTCCTTAAGAATTTCCATTTCAGAGAAGGCTCAGTGAAGGCATTGACTTGCTTGAAGGAAGGAGTTTTGTCATCAAATTCCCTAGGCCAATAAAATCACAGATCTAGTCCCTATACCAATATATTATACAGGGTTTCCTAAAAGTCTTAGTGCAGTTTTAAGATTTTTATAGCTTTACTAGCTTAAAACTGCACTGATTTTTGGAACACCCGGTGTATGGCTCCCATGTACATATACCATCAAGATTTATAAAACACTTGACATCCATTATATTATTTGTTCTTCAAAACCCTTTTAGGTAGGTGTTATTTCTTTCATTTCAGTGATAGGCTTGGAAAGGTTAAGTGACTTCTCTGGGTCACCCAGCTAGCACCTGAGACCAGATCTAAATTCAGGTCTTCCTGACTCCAAGTACAGTGATCTATCCACTATCCCACACTGCCTCAACTCTAAAGCCTCATTTAAACATATATCTTCTTCTGTGAGCAAATCCTTTGCATGCCCCTCCAACATGAGGATGTGATGGCAACAACATTTATAATGACAATATAACAACTGGCATTTCCGTAATACTTTACAGATAAACTATGCTTTATATGGATACTGTCTTATTTGATTCTTAAAATAATCCTAGGAGGTGGGTTGCTGTTGTTCAGTCATTTCAGTCATGTCAGACTCTTCATGATTTCATTTGAGGTTTTCTTGGGCAAAGACACTGGAGTGTTTTACCATTTCCTTCTACAGCTTATTTTTAAAAAGAGGAAACTAAGGCAAATAGGGTTAAGTGACTTGTCCAGGGCCACACAGATAGTAAGAGCCTAAGGCTGGATTTAATTTAGGAAGATGAGTCTTCCTGTCTCCAAACCTCGAGCTTTATCCACTGTACCAATAGCCCCTTCCACTAAAAATATCTGTTTAATAGATAATGATCAAATTGAGCCTTTAAGAGGGGCAGTGGCTGCCCAAGGGCACACAAGTAGTGACAGAAAAAAAATTTTAAAACTCTTTCCCCAAAGTTTTCTCAAATTCCCCTTCAGAAAGTGTTCATTGAGCTGCTGGTGACATTTGGGTTGAATTGTCTTTTGGGGGAAAAGGAATTGAGTTGACCATATAATGATGATTCAATGGAAGTCTTCAAATGTTGGTCCACCCACATTGGCAGATTGATGGAAAGATCTGGATGAAAAGGGATGGAAAAAGTGGGAGAAGGGTGTACCCTAGTAAATGTGTTCTGATCACATATGCCATCACCTTCATTTGAGTTGCAAATGCGGTGACTAGGAGGAAATTTAACCCGTTTTGAACCCACACAAGAAACTCTCTCATAAATTTCTAGTTGCATCTGTTATTTGACCCCCAAATAGCATTCTGTGCGTTGGTCACCTTGGTCACCACAAGACTTGCCGCCAAGGGACTTCTTGGAGTAGCTGCAATAATGAAATCTACCATCATTCGATGAAAATTTACCACCATTAAAGGAAGAATTATCACTATCTGAAAATGTCCAAAAGAACATGAAGTTAATTGACTTGCCATAATGGTACCAAGCAGAATACTGGGCTATAGAGTTTTCAGAGAGTGTTTTATAACACACCACCACAGAGATCATGTTTAGGGCCCTTCCTAGTGCTAAACACTATAATCCTATTAATGACTTCTCTGATTTTTTTATTTTTTTTAAACAAATGCTTTATTAACTTCTGTTTTACATCATTCATTTCTGCCAGATTTTGAGTTACAATCATTTCCCCCCCGTTATTCCCCTACCCAACCTCCCAGAATAGCAGTCCCACAAGATATCGCTTTCTCCAATCTGCTCTCTCCCATACCTTCTCCCATACCCCCTTTGACTTTTCCATTAGAGGAAGGTGAATCTTTGTGTCCCAATGCCTGCACATCTTATCTCCCAATTATAAGCAAAAGAGTATTAATAATAGTATTTATATATATTTGAAACATTTAATCTTAAGACCTCGAATTTCAGATCCATTTCCTTCCTCCCTTGTCACCCATTCCCTCTGGGGAGATAGGTAATTCAGTATATGTTGTACATGTCTAGCTATGCAAAACATTATCATAGTAGATGTATTGTACAAGGCTGCTTATAATTCCCTCCCACTCATCCCACCCCCCACCTGGTCCATTCCCTACATGATCCTGTCCCTCTTCTATAGTGGGTACTTCCAACCTCCCCTCCCCCAAGGATGCCCTCCCATCCATCATCCCTCCTCTCATCCCCCTTCCCCCTATTCTGCTGCAGGTTGAGATATCCCATTTAGTATGTATGTCATTCTCTCCCTGAACCAAATTCAATGAGAATGTGGTTTTGCCTTTTTTGCCTTCCTATTCTCCCCCTCCCTTGCAACCACTTCCCCTTGCTTCTTCTACATGAGATAGTTTACCCTACCCTGTCTCTCCCCATCTCCTCTTGCCACTTTCCTCTCTCACCTCATAATTTCACCCCTTGAGTATTCTCCCTTCCCAACAAATTCAACCTATGCCCTCTATCCATATATAACTGTAACCATATACACACACATTCACATATGTATTCATATGACCACACACCCTTCTTCCATTATTTTCATAGTGAGAAAGACATCATCAGTCACAGTTATTGCTTTTCCATATAGGAATGTAAATAGTTCAACTTTGATAAGTTCCTTTTGATTTCTTTTCCCTGATTACCTTCTCAGGCATCTCTTGCTTCTTGTGTCTGGATGTCAAATTTTCTATTCAATTCTGGTTTTTTCCTCAAGAATGCTTGAAAGTCCTCTATTCCACTGAATGACCATATTTTCCCCTGAAACAAAATACTCAGTTTTGCTGGGTAGGTGACCCTTGGGTTCATTCCCAGTTCTTTTGCCCTCTGGAATATCATATTCCATGCCCTTCGATCCCTCAGTGTAGAAGCTGCCAGGTCCTGGGCTATTCTGATTGTGTTTCCACAATATTGAAATTGTTTCTTCCTGGCTGCTTGGAGTATTTTCTCCTTGATTTGGGGATTCTGGAACCTGGCTATAATATTCCTGGGAGTTTTCTTTTTGGGATCTTTTTCAGGAGGTGATCGGTGGATTCTTTCAACCTCTATTTTGCACTCTGGATCTAAAACATCAGGGCAGTTTTCCTTGAGAATTTCTTGAAGGGTGATTTCTAGGTTCTTTCTTTGATCATGGCTTTCAGGTAGTCCAATAATTTTTAAATTGTCTCTCCTGGATCTATTTTCCAGGTCAGTGGTTTTTCCCATGAGATATTTCACATTGCCTTCTAATCTTTCGTTTGTTTGGATCTGCTTAACAGCATCTTGATTTCTCATAAAGTCACTAGCTTCCATTTGCTCCAGTCTAACTCTGAAGGAATGAATCTCCTCAGTGAACTTTTGAGATTCTTTTTCCATCTGGCAAATTCGACTTTTTAAGGCATTCTTCTCCTCATTGCCCTTTTGGGCCTCCTTTGCCATTTGAGTTAGTCTATTTTTTAAGGTGTTGTTTTCCTCAGTCAGGCTGTTGACCCTCATTTCATACTTTTCCTGCATCCTTCTCATTTCTCTTTCCAATTTTTCCTCCACTTCTTATTTGATTTTTAAAGTCCTTCTTAAGGTCCTCTATGGCCTGCAACCCACTCATGTTTTCCCCTGGGGCTTTTGGAGCAGGACTTCTGACCTCACAGTCCTTTTCCCGCTCTATGCCCCCAAAATAGGAGTCTAGGGTTGCATTTTTCTGTTTCCTGTGGCTTGGCATGTTGCCACTTAATTGTTTGACTTTGGGGCTTGTTGCCACACTATGGCTTTAAGGCCAGATAGAGGAATTTTCGTCCCGAACATGTGGGGGGCAACTTCTGTTTCTGGCAAGCTGTAAACCCACCCACGACTTCCACCCTAGATCACAATCCAGATCCAGGGAGGTTAAAGCAAGAGTGATTACCCCCCCAAGACTGATCTCTGGATCTCCCTACAGTTCGCAGGCCAGGAGCTGGAGCTGCCTCTGAAAACTACAAAATGGCATGTCTCCTCAGCGGCTTCTAGCCCCCAGGGGAGGGAGCCGACGCATTCCCCAAATACTGGTCCCAAAGTCCATAGGACACTAACCTCTTACTTTGTCCTAGGCATGACTATGTTGATAGTTCTGGAGTCGCCACAGCTGCTGGTGTTCTGGGGTTCCTCCAGCCAGCTGCTGGCCCTGCCGCCCTGGGGCTAAAACCTCGGCTCTCGAGGACCTGGGCTTTGCTCGGCTCAGCTCCCTGTGCTCTGCGCGCTCGCTGCTGGATGCCAGAGTGCTGCACTGGTCCTTCCTGCAGGGCTGCTGGGCTGTCCTCAGCGGGAGGTTAGCTTCTCTGTGTCGTTCTGTGGGTGCTGGGGCTCCAGAAGTTGTTCAGAGTCCCCTTTTACATAGTTTGGGGGGAATCTGGGAGCAGAGTGGCTTGGATGAGCTGTTTCTACTCCGCCATCTTGGCTCCGCCCCCCGGAAGGGAAGAAGCCTTTTTCGACTTCTCTGATTTTATAGAGCTCCTGATTAAGCAAGACAAATTTCTTTGTTTCTTTCTTCTCACCATCTTCCTTTTATTCTTCCCCCCACCACACCCACCACTTGTGTAGTATTTGTAGGGCTGTTTCCCAAAATAAAAAGATGGGGTCTTATATACAGAAAGTTGTGGGAGGAATCTAGGGGTGGTCTAGAGGAGGAGTTTGGGGAGGGTCTTCAAGAAGGAGTTAATGAGGTAAATGAGTGATTAAGGGTGGGAAGTTGCTGGAGGCTACCTGGAAACTACAGACAATGGTGGGCTAGGCCAGTTCAAGGCTCAAGGGTGGGAAGTAGATGGATAATGGAGGACTAGGCTAGTAACAGAATTCTGGGCCCAGCCACCATGTAAGGCTTATAGCCTCTTGCAAATGCCTCATCAAATGGGAAGATTTAATCAGATTTCAAGGGGGGTTCCAAGAGCCTGTACCTCAAAGATTCAAGGAGAGCTCAAGGGGGTTCCCAGAACTTGTACCTCAAGGACTCAAGGAGAGCTCAAGGGGGTTCCCAGAGCCCATACCTCATCAGTTTGACCTTGGGAATTTTTAAAGCACAAAGATAGACCTTTGGTCTATCTTTGGGACCCAGCCCATTGATAGGCTGAGAGAAAGGACTCATCAGGCAGTGATACCAACTTGTTACTCCAAATGCTAAATGCTGTGTAGAAATTGTATCAAGTCTGAGGCCACTCTCCTCAAAGACCAAGAGGCAAATGTGTTCTGGAGATGCTGGAGGAAATGTTTATACTGTTGCTTTTTTTTTTTTTTTGTATCTTGAAAGTAGATAATCCTTTGAAATGACTAAAAAAACTTTTTTGAGGTTACTCAGTAGGTGTCTAGTGTATACACTAGGCAAGTATCTTGAATCAGCATTTCAACTCATCTATGTGACTTCAAGTATAGCATTCAACCCACTGAGCCATCTAGCTGTTTCTCCTAATTACTTATTTTCATAGGGCCCCATTGGCTAAGTGTTCTGTGACATCAGCCTTAAGGTGTCAGTGGATGAAAATGACCCAGTGCAGGATGGCAAATTTGGAGCTGGAGAGGATCTGTCAGGTCATCTAGTCCAACTTTGTCACATTTATATGAGAAACAAGGCCACAGATTTTGAAAAGTCCAGTGGGTAGATGTTTTGGAGTTCAGTGCACACTTGATTGAGCAACAACAAATGGCATTTCTGGAATGCCTGACCTTTGTCCTCCCCCTGGGTACTGTTTGGAATGGAGACAAAGCATTTGGATGAGTTCCAGTGGGCTTGTCTCTACAGCCCCGTTTTCTCCAGCACCTCCACAGGCTCCCTTGCAACGATTTCTCTTTCCAACCAGAAAGGAGGAATCTCAATCTGATCTGCCTGTGGAAGCTGGAAACTGACATAAAGGGCACCTTGAAATGAGCACACAATGGACGCCTTGACTAGTCTCTGCTGGCTTCCCTCTGCAGTTTTCCAGCCTGACCTCCAACACAGCTTCACTTCTTCTTTAAAGGCCTCCACCCACCTTCTTCCCAACTTTTAAAAACATATTTAGAACAAATAATACCCAGCTTTCCAACAGACACAAAGAGCTTTTTCCATAGCACAAAATCTCTTGTAAATAGTATTATGACTATCATGAGGCATGTCTGTCTATCTATCTATCCATCATCTATCTACCTATCTGTCATCTATCTACCTATGTCATTTCTGTCTCTCTGTCTCTGTCTCAGTCTCTCTTTCTCACCTCTCTCTATGTCTATTTATCTGTGTCTATCCATCTATCCATCTGTTTATCTGTCTATCCACACACATACACATATGCAGACACATATATGGATTTATGCATGCACATATAAATATAAACACACATGTATGTATGCATGTATGTATATACATATGAAATATTATTTATTCTCACTCCCTTGACTCCTTGGTCACCACATTATTTCTCTGGGTCCTGATTTTCTTTTCCACATGATGAGGGTGAGGGTGGCAGCATTGGGTAGTAGAATTCCTGCTTAATTTAGAGTCAGGGGCCCTGGGGTTGATTCCAGGTTCTGCCATTTACCATGGAGGGCAGTATGGTGAAGACAATAATGCCCTGATTGCAGTCACAGGATCTGAGCTAAAATCTCAGCTTTGCCACTCATTCTGTGGATGAATTTGGGCAAGTCATGTAACTTCATGAATCTCAGTTGCCCCATCTCTAAAATAAAGGTGGTGGTGGGCGGTTTGAAATACATGCATCTGAAGTGCCTTCTACTCTGCAGCTGTAATATCCTTGGGCAATTCACTTAACCTCTCTGGCTCCACTATTCCCATTTGTAAAATCTCCATGTTGCCAAAGGAAGTCAATGACAGAGGGAAAGGAACTTTGTATATTGTTGAAAATTATAGCACTTTTTGAGATAGCAAAGAACTAGAAACAAGCAGGTGCCCATGGACTGTGATATGGACGAGACAGATCAGGATGTTTTGGATCAAGGCATTTGTGCACGTACATAGAAAACTGACATTTTATACTTTATCATGTAGGTTTCAAAGTTTGGACACTGGCTAAGAACTTGTTGTTCAGTCATTTGTCAGTCAAGGCTGACTCTCGGTGACCCCATTTTGGATTTTCTTGGCAAAGATACCGGAGTAGTATCCTCCTCCAGCTCATTTTGTAGACGAGGAGACAGAGGCAAACAGGGTTAAGCCCAGGATCACATAGCTAGTAGGTACCTGAGGCTGGATTTGAACTCAGTCTTCCTGATTCCAGGTCTAACACTCTGTGCATTATGGCACCACCTAGCTGTCCCCAAGGACCTGTATTACAAATAATTCTAGTGAATTCACCTAGCCCTACTAAGTGTCAAGTATGATGTGGGACACAGAAGAGTAACAACATTAAAGAAACTTAAAAGTAAACTATTTCACTTGTACCAAATAGACAGAAACTATGCCATCATTGCTGAATGATGACCAGTTGTGTCATAGGAATTTGAACAAAGGGGAAATGGGCAGGGGCTAAAGATGAAGTAGCCAAGGCTGCCTGTTTGGGGTTTCTCTTCTCAGGTTAGCCCCTCTCCATATAGCCTGGATCCTAACCCCTTCCATTTCTTCCATCAGACTGCCCCTACAACCTCTCCCTGTCTGATAGCTAGATGCCATAGTGGACAGAGAACCAGACCTGGAGTCAGAAAGACCTGAGTTCAAATCTGGGTTCAGACACTAACTCTGTGACTCCCGGCAAGTCACTTAACTCAGTTTCTCCATCTGTAAAGGGAAGACAATACTAGCCCCTCCTCAGTCAGAGTCATGGTGAAGATCAAGTGCCACGGTGATTGTAAAGTGCTAAGTCCAGTGCCTAGCACATAGTGAGGGCTTTATAAATGTGACAACCTCAGGTCTACTCCATCCTTGCCCCTACTGTCCTCTCGGGCAATTATCCTACATCTCCTCCCTTCATAGCCAATAAAATGGACAAGTGTGTACTCGGTGCTCCTATTTTCCCCTCTTCTCACTTATTTCTCAGTTTCTTAAAATTTGGCTTCCAGCCTCATCAAGCTGAAATGGCTTTCTCCAAAGTTACCAATGGTCTTAAAATTCAGGTCTGATGACCTTTTCTTTCTTTCTTTTTTTCTTTCTATTTTTTTTTTTTTGAGGGGGGAAGGCAGGGCAATTGTGGTTAAGTGACTTGTCCAAGGTCACACAGCTAGTAAATGTTAAGTGTCTGAGGTCATATTTGAACTCAGGTCCTCCTGATTCCAGGGCTGGTGCTCTATTCACTGCACCATCTAGCCCCCTATCTGCCCCGGATGACCTTTTCTTAATTCTCATCCTTCTGGATCTCTCTGCAGCAAGTGATGCTGTTGTCTGGCCTCTCCTCCTGGAGCCTCTCTCCTCCCTGGGGTGTCCTTATGCTGGTTCTCTGCATTTGTTCTCCTCCTGTCTGGAAGGCCATTCCTTGTCAGTCTTTCCCATATCATCATCCATATCCACCCCCTAATTCTGGGTGTGCCCTCAGACTCTGCCCCCATTTCTCTTTTATGATGGCGAATCTGAATATTCCTGTATGTCACTTTTTTAAGTTGTGGGTAGATTATCACATTACATGGGCAACCATGAAGACAGAACCAACATGGCCAAGTGGTAATTTAAAGCCCAAATAGCAGAGCAACTCTAAGTATCTAATGATATGCATAATCATCTCATCTAATCAGCTCCCATGGGTTTAATTATCATTTTGATGCATATGATTCCCAGATCTCTCAGCCTCTGGCAGAGCCCCAGCTTCTCTCCTGACCTCTAGTCCTGCATCACCGACTGCCTAATAGAAATCTTAGACTCAATATCCGAGAGGCATCTCAACATGTCCGTCCAAACCTCCTCCTTCTGAACTTCCCATTTTCAGTTGAGAGCATCCCCATTCTTCAGTCATCCCCAGGCTCATAACCTTGGAGTTCTCTTCAATTCTTCTTAATAATAATAATGCTAGCTAGAATCTACATAGCATTTTAAGGTTTATAAAGTATTTTACAACTATTATCTTATTTAATCCTCAAAACAACCCTAGGAAGTAGGTGTCATTATTATAATATTCATTTTACAGATGAGGAAACTGAGGCAGAAATTAAGGGGCTTGCTCAGGTCACATAGCTAAGTGTCTGAGACAGGATTTGAACTCATATCTTCCCAATTCCAAGTTGAACACTCTATCTGCTGTGCCACCTTGTTGCTTCCTTACACACTCTCACCTCTCTGTATCTAATCAGTTGCCAACTCTAGTCAGTTCTAACTCCGTATCTCTCTCTTCTGTCCCCTTCTTATTACTCATGTGGCCACTACTCTAACTTAGGTCCTTATACATTCTTTTTTTTTCTCGTGCTTTGAAGCTCTCTATTTTATTAAAGATACATTTTTTTATCCCATAGCTTTAAACTCAGTTTTGCTGAGTAAGTTGTTCCTGGGCATTCTTTGCCTTCTGGAATATCACATTCCAAGTTCTCTGCTCCTTCATGGTACTGGTAATTGATAAATGTATGATCTTTATTGTGACTTCTCAATACTTGAATTCTGTATTTATGGCAGCTTAACAGTATTTTTTTCTTTGACCTAGGACAATTGCTGATGTTCCTTAGATTTCTATTTCTACTTTATCTTTTGGTGCTAAGAGATCTGGGTAGTTTCCTTTTTACATTTCTTGAAATATGTCTAGGCTCCCTACTTGATCATGGTGTTCAGAGAGTACAATAATTCTTAATTTTTTCCTCCTCTATCTAATTTCCAAGTTAGTTGTTTTTGCTATGAGATACCTTAAATTTTTCTCTACTTTTTTTTGAGCCTTTTTACTTCATTATTTCTTATTGCCTTGTTGACATCGTTGGCTTCTGTTTGGTCCATTCTAAAGAAAGTCTGTTGTTTGGGCAAGGTTTTGTAACTCCTGAGCTAAACTGTTAATTTCTTTTCTAATTCTTTCTTCCATAGCTCTTATTTGTTTTTCAATTTTTCCTCAAGCACTCTTATTCTATTTATAGAAATATTTTAAACACTTTAAAAAACCCTCTTAATTCATCTCTCCCAGTAATTCTAGTTGAGTTTGTGCCCAAGTTGAGTTTTTCTCTGAGGAGTTGCTTGTAGATGTTTTAGAGTCATTCTTTTCTTTTTTGCTTGTGTCCTTGTGTCCTTGTGTCTTGAGTGTCCTTGCCACCACAATAGCTCCTTATGGTGGGATTCCTTTTTGTTGCTCCTCCTTCCAGCCTATTTTCTGATGTTGGACTTGTTGTTAGAGCCAGGTCTGCCATGCTTCTAGAGGGTTGGTCTAGGCTGGTTCTATTGATGCTTTCTTAGGGTATTGACTGTTGTTATTCCAGGCCCTCAGAGACAGGCTGGAGGCCTGTAAACTTTAAATGCTCCCCAAATGGTGTGATCCAGAGCAATGCCTGATTGCTGTTCTCACTTTTATCTGAGTTCTGAACTTAATTTTGAACTTTAGACTTAGTTCTGAACAAGGTAGACTGTTGCTGGATTCTACCCCCTTCAGCCAGCTGGAGAACTCTGTTGGTTCAAAGTGGTAGAACTGTAGGCCCTCTTTGGTCTGGGATGCCTACCTCATTTCTCTTCAAGCTGAGCTAGATGCTAGAAGGGAGACCCTGCTCTGATGTTAGGATTTGAGTCACACCACAGCTTCTACTGTATTCTGAATTTTCTCTTTTTTGCATACATGGCCCAAGGCCTCTACCTGGGATGACATTCCCCTGCACAAGTCCCCTTCTCACTCTGTGATCTGGAAGTAGGAAAGGGGTGACAAAGCTGCCAGGTGGCACATGTCCCTGTCACAATGCCCTATATGGGCCTTAGTATGAGTCCCCTTACCTTGGTATATAGCCTCTCACAAGGCACTGCAATGCTTAGGGATAGTATGCTTCTGGCCCAATTGTGTCCCTGATGTACCCAGACCTCTCTGTCTTTCCAAGACAAGCTGGGAGGGACAAATGATTCACTGTGGTCTTTTCTCAATTTTCCCATCAGGAAATTCTCTGGGGCATTCTCTAGATCTCTGGGGAAGATTGTGGAGAGAAGGCTGTGGCACTGCTTCTTACTGTCTCCCCCCTTCTAGGTGCTGGCTCAGGCTCAGGCGGGGTAGCCTGAGAGGGGAGCATAGCCCGAACAGTTGGTGGCAGCGACTGGAGGAAGCTTGATCCTATCCAGTGAGGGCAAGAGGATATGGCTGGGAAGACTTTAGTCTCTCTCCTCCTCACCATGACCAAAGGGATATTCCTAAAGCATAGGTTCGAGCTTCTTAGCATATTGATTTATTAAGCAATGCCTGCCAATTCATTAAGCAAATCAGGACCAGGTCTCCTCAGCTTGGCATTGGACCCTGAAAATAAGGAGACAGTTTTTTATGCATTAAAAACAAACAACAGAATATAAACCAGGATACAATATTAGATAATCTGATTATGAGGGAAAGACTAAGAGCTTTCTGAGTTGGGAGAGAGGGAGTAAACAGGTGCAATTCCCTGAAATCAGAAAAAGAGGTATCCCACACCTTCCAACTGTCTGTATTCAATCAAAGGAAAAAAGAAACTAACTGATTAACTAGTATGGGGCCAGTTTTCATTTAAGACACATGGTTTGCTTGAGATCTATAATTGTGAGAAAACTCCTCACATCAGTCTTCTGATCTGACTAGGTTTCTGGTCAGTATAACCTTGGTCCTAAGTTAAGAGTCTCTAAGCAGCAGATAAAGGTGTCCAGATTCCCAGCCATGCAGGGCTAGGTTCAAACAATGCGAAAAAAAAAATTTGTCACAATTCCCATAATTGAATAAAGTTTTCTTATAAGACAGAAATTGAACCACAATTGAATAGAAAGGGAACTGTGCTAGGTCCAGAATTGAATCACAAAATGGAGTCAGTGTGATTCAGTCAATTACTACAGGCATTAATGAAGCCTATTTGAAAAAAAATTAAAAATTAAATGTGATACATGCTTTGAATGTCCTCATTTTTCTTCTAATTTGGCATATACCCTATAATTTTAATAGTTGTAGGTAGATGACAATGTTACATGAGCATCTATGAAGACAGAGAAAACATGGCCAGGTTCTCATTTAAAGCAGGAATAACAGTGGTACTTTTAGCATGTAATAATCTGCATAATCATTATTTGTTTTAATTAGCCATAAATGGAAAGTTTCATAAGTAGGACATTTAGAAATATAACAAAACTAAGTATTTTAGGGGTACTGGAGTATATGGAGAGAAGGGAAGAATGATCCAAGAAGTTAGTGAGGAAAGAGTGTTTGGCTCCCAGTCTTCTTTTTTCTTCAGAAGAGTTGACTGATCATTGTTCTTCCCATACCCCAATGTTGGAGGGCAAATCTTGATCTAGCCTTCAATTAGTACTAGAGTTATGGGGAATTTCATGAGAAAAGGTACTGTCTTTCTAACAGCCCCAAGGGAGATCCACCAACTAGATCAGTACTAGAAGTCTGGAAGGCTTTATAGATCCCTAGAAGAGGTGAGGCTTATCCAAAAGAGTTCCTTGGCTATCTTGGCAATCTTGGAGGCTGCTGGGGAGAAGAGGAAAGCTGTCTTGACTGTTCATGGACTTGGGTGTGAGTGTGCTTTTCATTTTGTGTCCACCGGGGGAAAAAGTTTGTCTTTTACATGACATATTGTTAAGTTGAATCCTAGACTTGGCACTGCATTCCTTTTCTGGAGAGACCTACAGTCATTTAATGAGTTAAATTCAGTGGTTCCAAAGGGAGACTCTAGGTGGGAGTGTGAACAGAAAATAATTTGATAGTAGGTGTGACCCTAAGCAAGTCACAGTTCTTCATCTGTAAAATGAGCTGGAGAAGGAAATGGCAAACTGTTCTAGTATCTTTGCCAAGAAAACCCCAAATGGGGTCATGAGGATTTCGACACAACTGAACAACAAAAGTTCTTCATGGTTAAACCTAAGCTTTTGGTGCTGACCCATGAGTCTGAGAAAGACAAATGCTCTGGGGAAGCTGGAATTCTAGAATCTGAGAATTCTTTAGGAGGCTAAAGGGACAAGTAAATGTTTCCTTCCTCTGATAAAACAAGTGGCAAGAGAAAAGCTGGATTTTTCACACTCAAAAGTTGCTATAATGGCAGCTGGAGAAGAACCAAAAAGCAGAGTGACCAAGAGCAGGAAGGAGAAGCTTAAGCAGTGGAGTAGAAATGGAGCCTTTTTGAGTTTAGTGAAATAATGTGGTTTGTCAGCTATTGTCAGCTAATACCTATTAATACCCAATCTACAAGCAAGGGGCACTTGGTGCGGGGTGGGGGGGGAGGGAATGGGGGAAAATGTGGGGCAGAGAAGTAATTTTGGAACAAAGGTCACTAACTCTGGGATTTTGGCTCACCACAGAGCAGCAGCCTTCCATCATTCATATGGTTTCCCCCACTTTCTCTTCCTTCACTCCAAGAAATGGCCCTTCTTCTATTCCTCCTCACCAAGGCAAACCCCTCTCTCTACATATAGCCTTGATCTCATTCTATCCTCTCTTCTGCAGAAGATCACCCCCTCTATTAAGCTCACTCTCACTAACCTTCAGTATAACCTTATCTTCTACTGGATTCCTTCCTACTGCCAACAAACACACCCATAATATCCCAGTCTCTAAAAAACCAATACCCAAAACCCTCACTCAGTCTGACCATATTGTTCTATAGTTCTCCTCCCTCTTATAGATAATACCTTGAGAAAGCCATTCAAAAATGGTGCCCTCGGGGGAGGCTAGGTGGCGCAGTGAGTAGAGCACCAGCCCTGGAGTCAGAAGGACCTGAGTTCGGATCCGGCCTCAGACACTTAACCCACACAAACAAAAAAACCTAGCCGTGTGACCTTGGGCAAGTTACTTAACCCCAATTGCCCTATAAAGAGCAAAAAAAAAAAAAAGAAAGAAAGAAAGAAAGAAAGAAAAATGGTGCCCTCATCTCTTTTCCCATAACACTCTTTTTGACTCTACAGTCTGGCTTCCGGTCTCATCACTCAAAGAAATTGTTCCCTGCAAACTTACCAATGATTGCTTAATTGTCAAATCAAATGGACTTTTTTTGACTTACACCCTTCTTTACTCCCCTCTGACCTTTGACACTATTTGATCACCTTCTTCCCCTGGCTACTCTCTTCTCCTAGTTTTATTAACACAGCTCTCCATGATTCTGACCTGTCTGACCCTTTGCTGGCTTCTTCCCCCACCCCCACCCCCCAAAGTTATTCCTAATTGTGAGTATTCCTCAAGACTGTCCTGGACAATTCACTGCTCCCTCTCTACTATTTCACTTGGTGATCTCATCAACTCTAATGGGTTTGATGATCATCTCTAAGCAGATAATTCTCAGGTCATCTCAGATCAGCCCTAACCTCTCGACCTCCAGTCCTGCTTCAGTAACTGCCTATTGAACATCTTGAACTAGACATGACCAAAATAGAACATCCTTTCTGCTTATCTTCTCTCCCCACCCCCATCCTAACTTCCCTCTTGCTGTCAAAGGCACCACCATTCTCAGTCCCAGTCACTCAGGCATTGTAACCTCTCGTCCTTGATGCCTCATTTTCACTCACCCCATATGTCTAATCCATTGCTAAATCTTGTTTCTATCTCCACATCTCTTGTTGATGTCTTTTTCTAAATCTTGTTTCTATCTCCACATTTCTTGCCAATGTCTTTTTCTCTCTATGTACAACACCTCATACCCAGACTAGTACAATAGCCTCCTAGGTGGTCTCCATTACTTCAGTGTCTTCCCACTCCAGTCCATCATCCATTCATCTGCCAAATGGATCTTCCCAAAACACAGGTCTGACTAATATCATTCCCCTGCTCTACACATCTGAGTTTATCACCTCTAGGATCATATATAAAATCATCTGTTTGGTTTTTAAAGTCCTTCACAACTTAACCCTTTCCTTCCTTTCCAGTCTTCCAGAACTTTGCTATCCTCCATAAACTCTTTAATCCAGGGACACTGACCTCCTTGCTGGGATGGTAGCCTCCCACAAGACACTCCATCTCCTGATTCTCAGCACTTTCATTGACTGCCCCTCATTCTGGAAGACTCTCCCTCATTTTCTCTTCCTTCTGCCTTCCCTAAATTCCTTCAGTTCTCAGCTAAAATCACACCTTCTACAGAAAGCCTTTTCTGATTCTCCTTCAGGCTAGTGCCTTCCCTTTGAGATTACCTTTTTTTCCTATCTATATTTTTTTTGTACATAGTTGTTTACATGTTGGATCCCCCACTGGACTGGGGGCTCCCTGGGCAAAAGTACTGGTTCTTTTGCTTTCCTTTGTATACCTGGTGCTCAGTATAATGTTGGGTATATACAGGGTGTGTGCTTAATAAATGCTTGTTGACTTGGACACCCTGCCCCCATCTCAAGAACTGACAAATTATTACTTTTCTTTTTCAACAGTCTAAGGAACATTGACTTAGCCCTTGGAAGGGAAGAGCCTCTTCCAAACTAGCTAAATTGGTCAGGGACATTCTAATAATCCCCAATCTCATACTTTTCAGCTTGGTGAGACCTGCCAGAGCTTACACCCCACTGATGTAGCCTTCAGGAATTCAGACTTCCCCCCCCCTTCACACACACACACACATACACACACACACACACACACACACACACACACACACACACACACACATCACCATGAAGCATCATAAGAGGATTTTAGTACTTATACTAGGAGAAATAAATATGGTCAATGATCACACCATCTTCAAAGATGTCACCATGCTTGACCAGGATATATATATATATATATATATATATATATATATATATATATATATATATATATATAATGAGAACTCCTAGTATTAATTTTTAGTAGTTTATGCTTTTCAATGTGATTCATAGACATGATCTCATTTGATCCTTCCAACCACTCCATGAGGAAGACAGGACTGATAATGTTATCCCTATTTTACAGATGAGGAAACAGAGGCATAGAGAGATTGGGATAATTTGCCAAAGGGTCCCATAGATAGTAAGGAGAACAGTTGGTATTAAAACCCAGGTCTTCTGACCCTAAATTCTGCCATTTTGTATTTGTATATGTATACATATGAACACACATACACATACATGCACATATACCTTGTTATGCTTGAAAGACCCAATGCTGAATTCACAGCAAATGCTGTATTTGGTAACAGCATCTTTTGAAAAGGTTGCTAGTTGCATGCACATTGTGGTTGCAAGATGACTGGGTGAATTTCCATTATCATGATGCATATAAGGATGGGGTGTGGCACTGCATTGTGGAAGAAAAGGACTAGAACAGTTCTTACACCTATCCTAATTTGTATCACCATACCCAAAGCTGCTGCTTTTACACCGGCTCATATTTTGAGGAAGTGAAAATCTCAGGGGTCAGGGAGGGAAGCAAGGGGAAATGGGGGGATAGGAGAAAAGGGAAGAAAGGAATACAAAAACAATTGCCAAGAGGTCAACTGAAACACCTCTCTCTCTTCTTCCCACCCTCCTCCCTTCCCCTTCTCTATGATGAAGGCAGTTCTGTCCACCTCCCTTGACTACTCCTATAAATTAATTTATTCATATCCATGTCCATTTTATGCTTCTGGTCACACCTCAGTGTGGCATAGATGGTGTTTGCTTGGTGCTTATATTTTTAATTTCCCATCTGACTAACTGCTGGGTAGTTGGCAGTCTGCATAGAGCTTTGGGCTGAAAAAATACGTGTTGGAAAGGGCTTTGGGATCAAAGTAATACCAGCAGAGACTAACAGAACATTTTTCTCTGGAATCTCAAAGTTCACTATAGCCTTTATCTGATTTGTTTTCCAAAAATTCCCAACAGATCAGTCTGGAAAGATGTTATTGCTTTTCCTGGACAAAGGTAGCTCCTGAGAAGATGATTCATCCAACTTAAAGCCCAGCTGCTACCAGCCAGCTGAGTGACTTTGGGAAAATCACTCCTATCACTGGGCTTTGTGGTTTCCTCATAATAATAGTTGACACTTACTTGAATACCATAAGTGTTCATAAAACACACATAAAGTACACACCTTATCTCATTGAACCCACACAACCCCCCACCATGCACCCCAACTACAGCTATTTTTCTTTTTTTTTTTAATTAATTTATTAGTTTAGTTTCAGTTAACAAGATTCAATTCCATAGTTCCTTGATTTTCAGATTTCCTTTGCTTCCCTCCCCCCACCCCCCACAACAGCATATATTCTGGTATAGGATTTGTAAATACATTCATATTAGTAATTGGTCCAATTACAAAGGTGTGTTGTACTAGGTGGGATGGAAAATGATAAAGAAGAAATAAAACCAAACAATGAAAAAGAAAAAGATCAATTAGCTTCCATCAGGATTCAGGCTCAGTTCTTTCTAGTTATGTCTCTGGATGTTGCATTTCTCTGTTTCTTGAGTTTTTCGGGATTGACTTATATCACTGCATTGCTGAAAAGAGTCCAGCCTGTCATAGTTGGTCATCATACATATGATGTGTCTGTGATTGTATACAAATTTCTTCTGATTCTATTCTTCTCACTCAGCATCAGTTTGTATAAGCCTCTCCAGGTAAGTATGAAATCCGTCTCCTCCTTGTTTCTTATAGTACAATAATATTCCATTACATTCATATACCATAACTTATTTAGCCATTCCCCAATTGATGGGCACCCCTTTAGTTTCCAATTCTTTGCAACCACAAAAAGGGCTGCTATAAATATTTTTGTACATATGGGTCTTCCTCCCACTTCTATGATCTCTTTGGAATATAACCCTAGAAGCGGTATTGCTGGGTCAAAGGGTATGAAATTATTTATAGTCCTTTGGGCATAATTCCATATCGCTCTCCAGAATGGTTGGAAAAGTTCACAACTCCACCAGCAATGCTTTAGTGTTCCAATTTGCCCACATCCTCTCCAGCATTTGTCATTTTCTTGTTTTGTCATCTTAGCCAATCTGACTGGAGAGATGTGGTATCTCAGAGTTGTTTTGACTTGCATTTCTCTAATCAATAGTGATTTAGAGCATTTCTTCATATGCTTATAGATATCTTTAATTTCTTTCTCTGAAAACTGCCTGTTCATATCCTTTGACCATTTATCAATTGGTGAATGACTTGTATTCATATAGATTTGACTCAATTCTCTATAAATTTTAGAAATGAGTCCTTTATCAGATACATAGGTTGTGAAAATTCTTTCCCAATTTCCCACCTCCCTCTTGATCTTGGTTACATTGGCTTTGTTTGTACAGAAGCTTTTCAATTTAACGTAATTAAAACGATCCATTTTGCATTTTATAATGCTCTCCAATTCTTGTTTAGTCCTAAAGCCTTCCCCTCTCCAGAGAGACAGGGTAGGGTAAACTATCTCATGTAGAAGAAGCAAGGGGAAGTGGCTGCAGGGGAGGGGAAGAATAGGAAGGCAAAAAGGCAAAACCACATTCTCATTCAATTTGGTTCAGGGAGAGAATGACATACATACTAAATGGGATATTTCACCCTGCAGCAGAATAGGGAAAAGGGAGATGAGAGGAGGGATGATGGATGGGAGGGAGGGCATCCTTGGGGGGAGGGGAGGTTGGAAGTACCCACTATAGAAGAGGGACAGGATCAAGTAGGGAATGGACCAGGTGGGGGGTGGGATGAGTGGGAAGGAATTATAAGCAGCTTTGTACAATATATCTACTATGGTAATGTTTTGCGTAGCTAGACATGTACAACATATACTGAATTACTTTTCTTCCCAGAGGGAATGGGTGATAAGGGAGGAAAGGAATGGATCTGAAATTCGAGGTCTTAAAATTAAATGTTTCAAATATATATAAATATTATTATTAATACTCTTTTGCATGTAATTGGGAGATAAGATGTGCAGGCATTGGGGCACAGAGATTCACCTTGCTCTAATGGAAAAGTCGAAGGGGGTATGGGAGAAGATATGGGAGAGAGCAGATTGGAGGGAGCGATATCTTGTGGGACTGCTATTCTGGGATGGTGGGTAGGGGAAAAACAGGGGAAAAAATTGTAACTCAAAATCTGGCAGAAATGAATGATGTAAAACAGAAGTTAATAAAGCATTTGTTTAAAAATTTTTTTTTTTCCTTAAGCTCCTCCAGGAATGCTATTTGGGCTTGAGACCAGTTCATGTTTCGTTCTGTGGTCTCAGGTGTGGGTAGAGAGGCTATATTGTCCTGTGTATTTGGTTGTTCTCGCCCTTCATAGTAGGCTTGAATAGGCTTTCTTGCCTTCTCAGTAGATATCTGCTTCTCAGCTTACTTCTTTCCCATTGTGATTTCCAGTTTCTTAATTTCTCAGGCTATGAACTAAGGGCCTGGTCGTTGACTTAGAGTGCTGTAGCCTCCTGGCTAAGGCAGGAATGTCAGAAAAGAGGGTAGACCTCCTTACTATGTAGGGGTGGCACTAAATGCCTTAGTCATCCCTATTTCCAACACAGAGAATTGTGATTGAGACCACCCAAGGCTCTCCCTCGGGGATGTACAGGGAACAGGTTTCTGCCTCACATCCAGCACTCCTTTATCCAGCTCTCAGTATAGCTCAAGTTGTGGGAAAAACCCACATGACTTAGGCCTCTAGCTCAGACTACTTCCCTGCCCCTCTAGGAGCCTGGTGGGCATGCCATGATGGCCTTACCCAGTATGTCTCTGCTGCAGTGTTCCTCAGACAACAACACACTGAGGGCCCCCTGTGTATACTAATGGCCATAATTCCCTGAGTCACCTTCCTCCCAGGGCAACTGAGCCACCGCCAAAGACGGGCAGTACCACTCCTCATTCCCATCTCAATGGGCTTGGGCCTTGTGGGTTCTGCAGCGACTGGGATGGCAGCCTTGATTAAGGGGGAGGCCAACTATCAGACCTTAAGTACACAGGTAAATATTGACCTCTCCCACATAGAGCAGTCCATCTCAGCCCTGGAAAGACAGGTGGACTCTCTGGCAGAGGTGGTTCTTCAGAACTGCAGAGGCCTTGACCTTCTTAAACAGGGTGGCCTGTGTGCAATCCTTGGTGAGGCTTGTTGCTTCTGTGCAAACAACTCTGGAGTGGTGAGGGAGAGTCTGAAGTTGGTAAGCCAGACTATTGCTAATGGACAGAGGGAGCTGGACAATTCTGAGAATGGGTATCAGTCCCTGGAACACCCCCCTAACTCACTAAATTGATATCAGCCTTGGTATAATATTGGTATTAGCTTCTCCTCCTTCTGATCATAGCCCTAATTGTAGGACCCTATCTTATTAATTGTTTTCTACAATTTGTCAAATCCAGTGTTAACTCCATTAATGTTAATTATCAGGGACTGCCCCCCCCATCCTTTAGGAACAGAATTGGATAATCTAGATGTGAACCCAGCTATGTCAAAGGTTTGACATACCTACAAGAAAGAGTAGGGAATGCTGGACCAGCTCCACTCTGCCCTTCCCTCTTTGATTCGTCACTTTGCCCTTCCTGAATGCCAGACACAAATCCACTTACCCTTTCCTTGTTGTAAAACAGGCAGCCCAACCTTTCCTTCATTGATTTGTAAAACTGAGAACTCCACCTTGCTTGATCTGTAAACAGGCAGAACCCCTACCCCTTGCTTACCCTTGATTAATCTGTGGGTGGGAGTCCCAGCCTAGGGTTTCTCACCAGGGGGAAATTCAAATGTATACTAACCAATCACTAATTGTAGTTTCAAGTATACACTGACCAATCATTGGAGTTTCAGCTTACATCACTGTAATTTCAGCTTACTTAACCTGGCTATGGAACCTCTATAAAACTGGCACACTGACTGTGCAGAGGTGCTGTCTGATTTGGGTGACCATGTACCCCGACAGTCCCGAGGTGTTCTGTGGTAATAAAATCCACTTTTTAAATTAAAAAAGAAAAGAAAAGAGAGTAGATGCACACTGGGAAGACTGTGGAGGTGAATCAATTTCTGCCTCTATACCGCTAGGCTATAAACAGGCTTTTGTTGGTGAGGTGATGTATTAACAATGCAATATTCACTGTGCCTATAGCAATTATAAATAGACTTATATGGTTGTTAATAACAAAATATATCAAGCTCTCTATATGGGGGATAAAGCCAGAGAATTTATTAATATACCAAATAACTGAGTCCCAAAACCAGAAAGTCAAAGCCATCAGAGTAGTTATGAAATTGGCACAAGTAGTTAATGTAGTAACCAACCACATTCTTAAGCCTTCAAAACAGAACAGGCTACCTCAGGCAAAGGTCCTCCTCTCCCCACTCACAGCAATTGCTCAGTGTCCAGGTAGCATGCTCACAACAGCTCCGGCCCCCCGAAGTTCCAGTCCCTGGCAGTCCCCAACAAGAGTCCTTAGCAGAAATTCTGGCTGGCTCAAAAAGGGGTTTGTGCCTCCACCTCTACCTCGGCTGTTATTACTGCTGCTGTTGCTGTGGCCACCAACAGATCCCAACAGTCCCCAACGGAACTCTAGCTTTTTTTTTTCTTCCTCCTGCTATGTCAGCAAGTCCAATGGGGCATGGAAGATCTTTAAATCCCATAACCCTTACATTTAGCCCCAAGATCTTTCATGTCCCTTACTTGGCAAAAATATATTAGGAATAACTGGTTTCAACAGAATTTCACAACAATATAACAAGGATAGCACACAATAAACACAGAAAACAGAAAACAATATTTTAGGGTGGGGTTTGAGCACAAGCTCCCCATCATTCCCCCCCTCCCCCGAACAAATGGGGCCCCGAAATCTTGGGGTAAGGGGCGAAGATCTCTTCTTCCATGGCTACTTGCTGCTAAAATTGGATGTAGAGCTGTCCCTGTCCCAAGGGGTCCCATTTGAGAGGTCAGTTCTTAATGTGCTTGATGCCAAGTCCAAGGGTGACATATCACAGTTGCAGACAGGGGGTGATATCCAGCTTAAGCTATTGGGCGTCTAAAGGTGGAGGGTACCAAGCCAGTGGAAACAAATCTAGCAAACAAGGTGAACAGACAAAAAGCCAAGAAAAAGAAAAGAGAAAATAACTAGACTACTGTAGCCTCACTCACGGTAGAATATATGAGTTAAGGGTACAATTTTGTAATCATCTTCTGTATATTTCTTTAATCTGGGCTGGGACCTGGCCTATTTCCTATTCTCCCTGAAGGTGGGGCAAACTTGGATACAAAGATTCAGATTCAGGAGTACCTGGTGGTTCTTGCTTCCCTATTCATTCTAAAGTTAAGTACCTTTTCTTGGTACAGCTTATGCAGCTCTTCAGTTGGAATACCATCTATTCTTCTAAAGTCCACCCCTGCTCTCAATAGAGCAATAAACAGTTCCCTTCTAGTCAGTCTATTTTGTCTCTGAATCCTCTGGAGGTTTACTCTTCTCTCTCTAGGCAATTTATCTTGTCCCCATTCCCCTAGGTCACTTAATTGTGAAATATTATCCAGCACCTCTGAAAGAGGGTGCCCTATTTCTCCAATTAATAAAGTCAGAATTAAGTGCTCATAATCATGAGGAGCAGTCTTCACTATGATATTTCTATGAGAAACTCCTAGGGGGGTTTCATAATATGCATTTGCATCTCCAACCATGATTGTAGTTTTCATTACCTCTTCCTTTAGCTTTCTCATACAATCTCTAAGTGAGTACCAGGGTCTGTCTCCACTAGGCCACATAGAGACAGTAGGATATTGCTTTCTGCATCCCTGTGCAACTAAAGCTAACAGAGTAGTTCTGTTGAGGCCTCCTCACACATGGTAATCCCTAAAAGCTTGGTGTACAAAAGGATTCTGACTGATACTTATGAATTTTAAGCAATCCTCACAGTCCAGTGTTATTCCTGCAGCGCCTTCATCAATGATTCTTACTATCCAAGACACTAAAGATTCTTCCATTCTTTGGGTGAATCTACTCAATATGTCATTAATCTCCTGTTGAGTGAAATCCTCAATTATCTCCCTGGACTCTGTTTGGCCCTGGCACTTCTCCTGTCTTTTTCTTCATATGGGGAGAACTTCTACGTTAGAAGACTCCTCATCGCTACAGGAGAAGCTGCTATCTCTACTGGGGGCCCGACCTGGCTTCAATGATTCCTCTTGTCCTCTTGTGAGATGACTATGATTTGTCCTTGGTAAGTCTGCAGGTTGGGGCTTCTTCTCTCTCTGGTGTAGTCTGCTTGTCTGCTCTGAAGTCTGAGCTGTGCAGACCCCAAGTGTTCTCTTACTTTGTCCTAGGCATGTCTGTGTTGATGATTCTGGAATCGCCACAGCTGCTGGTGTTCTGGGGTCCCTCCAGCCAGCTGCTGGCCTGGCTGCCCTGGGGCTAAAACCGCAGCTCACGCAGACCTGGGCTCGGCTCTCTGTGCACCCAAGCTGTCTGCTCCCAGAGCTCTGTGCTAGCCCTCCCTGCAGGGCTGCTGGGCTGTCCTTAGCGGGAGGTTAGCTTCTCTGTGTCATTCTGTGGGTGTTGGGGCTCCAGAAGTTGTTCAGAGTCCCCTTTTTATGTGGTTTGGAGGTGATCTGGGGGGGAGAGCACCTTGGCCATGCTGTTTCTACTCTGCCATCTTGGCTCCACCCCTGGAAGTCAGCTCTTATATGTACAAAGAAGGCATGAAAGTAGATGATGCAACTCAATTCACTTGGCCAAGCATTTCCCAAGTTTGTTCTATGCGCCTAGCTTGTGTTCTGTGGTGTAAGGGAAGGAGGAACATGTGTTTAGAAATTTAAAAATATATTTACAAATTACATCATGTACACATGTCTAAGTTGTAATTTCCAAAGGAAGGAGGTCCCAGAGGATATGATGGAAAGGTAGGAAAGACCAGGAGAGAGATGCTTTGGGAGCAGAATTGATACAGATGGGAATGAAGGAGTAGGGAGTGGGAGTCAGGGAAGGAAACATCTCCCTGGGCAGACTACAGATTAGAGGCACTGGGATTCGGAGTGAGTCCTGTGGTAGCAGGTTGTCAGCCGGTTTAGAGCTGCACAAGTAATGTTGATTTCATTATCAACCCCTAAGCAACTCAGTCAATAAACATTTATTAAGTTCCTACTATGTGCCAGGTACGACAAGTTCCTGGGCTATGAAGAAAGCTAAAAGTCAGTTCCTGCTCTCAAAGAGCTCACAGCCTAATGGGGGAGACAATATATGCAGAAGAGGTACAAAGAAGTTATCTATAGCATACATTGGAAAGAAAGCAAGTGAGAGGCAGTAGGGGGAGTGGACAAAGAGCTGGCCTTGAAGCCAGGAAAAAATGGGTTCAAGTCCTGCTGTCTCTGTCCTGTACTGACTGTGTGATCCTGAGCACCAACCCTTAACTTAGTACCTCAGGCAGATCTCTGAGGCTGAAAGGTGCATTGAGAGAGGAAACTCCCTCATGTGGGGGTTCCCCAGACCAGAGAAATTACAGACCTAGTCTCAAGTGCTATCAATGAGAAAGGTGTGGATGGAGGGGTGGAGGTGAAGGTGGGTTGCTCATGTAGTTGCCAGACAGGCTGGGACTCTCTGGTGGTCAAGGCAGGGGTGGGTGAAATTAGAGAGGGGTGAATTTTTCTTTCCCCTTCAAATTATCTATGGTTCTATAATGACTTGGAGAAATGGGGCAAAAAAGAGGGGTCTTGGCTTTCCTCCACTGATATACATTCTTTGTCGAGTCTTAATCACATAAAAAGATGGGAAGTGGAACTGGACCCATGATATTATTGGGAAACCACAGTAGAAGAAACTGCCTTGGTCACATAAAAACTAATCTATGTTGTAGCGATTGCTGTTCTAAAGCAGTGCCAAAGTTTCTGGTGGAAGATCTCATGGGATCATAAGATTATAGATCTAAGCTGGGAAGGGACATCTAGTCAAACCCCTTCATTTTACAGATGAGGAAACTGAGGTCCAGAGAGGTTGACTGACTTTTCTAAGGTTACAGAGGCAGAAAGTGTTGAGGTGGGATTTCAGTCTGTCTCCCCTGAATCCACAGCCAATACTCCCTCCATTTTGCCATGCTAATAGTGTTGGACTCTACTCCACTTTGCCCTTCCCTTCATTGATTTGTAAAGCAGACAACTCAAACTTCCCTTTCCTTCATTGATTTGTAAAGCAGAGAACTCCACCTTCCTCTTCCTTAATTGATCTGTAAACAGGCAGGACCTCCACCCTCTGCTTTCCCTTGATTGATCTGTGGGCGGGAGGCCCAGCCTAGGGTTTCTCCTGGCAGGAAATTCAAATGTATACTGACCAATCACTGTAGTTTCAGCTTACATCACTGTAATTTCAGTTTACATAACCTGGCTATGGAACCTCTATAAAACTGGCACAATGTCTGTGCCAAAAGCACTGTCTGATTTGGGTGACCATGTACCCCGATAGTCTCGCAGTAATAAAATCCACTTTTAAAACTTAATCTTGGGGCGGCTAGGTGGCGCAGTGAATAGAGCGCCGGCCCTGGAATCAGAAGGACCTGAGTTCCGAGCCGGCCTCCGACACTTAATCCGCACAAACAAAAACCTAGCCGTGTAACCTTGGGCAAGTTACTTAACCCCAATTGCCCTAAAGGGGCGGCTAGGTGGCGCAGTGAGTAAGAGCGCCGGCCTCGGAGTTGGGATGACCCGAGATCAGATCCGGCCTCAGAAAATGAGCACCCACGCATAAATAATGACTAGCCGTGTAACCTTGAGCAAGTTACTTAACCCCAATTGCTTTAAAAAAAAAAAAACTTAATCTTGGGGATCTTCTGTCTCGTTTTTATTGGGGTACAACAATAGTATTTATTATTCCATTTGCAGGCTGATCTAACCCTCTTGAGAATTAGATCCCACTCTGTATAGCCCAGTGGAGCCATTGATCTTATTCCCTCAGGTAAATGACATCTTAGGCATAACCTATTTGTGAAAACTTGGTTGAATCATTTTGTTTCCATTGGGCAGGCTGTGTCCACATGTCCTGGACAGGTACACCTACTGCTGCCCCAAAGGTTTATCATATGGTACCTTGATCAAAGAATTAACCCCCCCCCCCCCCAGCCTAACAGACAGAGCTCTGTCCCTCCCTATTCTCAACTCCCACTCAATCCTTTGATTGTCTTTCTAATGGATGCTTACACAGAAGCCAGTCCATATACTGACCTGTTTGACAAAGGCCTGGAAAATCTAATTACCTCAGTGCTTTGCTGAACCTATGTTGTACCCCAATAAAAGCAAGACAGAAGATTCCCAAGATTACGTTTAAAAAGTGGATTTTATTACCGCGGGACACCTCGGGACTGTTGGGGTACATGGTCACCCAAATCAGACAGCACCTCTGCACAGTCAGTGTGCATGTTTTATAGAGGTTCCATAGCCAGGTTAAGTAAGCTGTGATTACAATGATGTAAGCTGAAACTCCAATGATTGGTCAGTGTACACTTGAAACTACAATTAGTGATTGGTCAGTATACATTTGAATTTCCAGCCCGGGAAACCCTAGGCTGGGACTCCCACCCACAGATTAATCAAGGGTAAGCAAGGGGTAGGGGTTCTGCCTGTTTACAGATTAAGCAAGGTGGGGTTCTCTGTTTTACAAATCAATGAAGGAAAGGTTGGGCTGTCTGTTTTACAACTCTAGGAAAGGGTGAGTGGATTTGTGTCCCACATTCGGGAAGGACAAAGTGACAAATCAATGGGGGAAGGGCAGAGTGGAGCTGGGTCCACCACCTATAGGTCCTTTTTTGGAGGGTATTTCCAGCAGTATAGCAGAGTGGAAAAAAGTCAGAGGACTTGAGTTCCAATCATGCCTCTGTAGTAGCTGAGTGACCTTAAACAAATCACTTTATGTCTCTAGATCTTGATTTATTTATCTATAAAATGAGGGCGGTAGACCAGATCAGGGGTTTGTAACCTGGGATCCATAAACTTTATTTTATTTATATTCTGATAACTATATTCCAATATAATTGATTTTCTTGGTAATCCTATGTATTTTATTTTATTAATTTCAAAACACGGTTCTGAGAATAGGTCCATGGGCTTCACCAGACCACCAAAGGTGTCCATGACACAAACAAGGGGAAGAACCCCAAGATGAAGTGCCCTCAAAGGTCACATATGGGCTCAAATATATAAAGTATACATAAATATTTATAGTGTATAGTGTAATTATTTTGAAAATTTAGGAGGTGGCATTTCTACTATTGATACCAATGATCATGAATTGAACTGTCCTTACTAGCTTTATTGAATTGAAAAATAGTTATGAGCTTTAGCT
The DNA here is from genome assembly GCA_011680675.1 of Gymnobelideus leadbeateri. NCBI lineage: Eukaryota > Metazoa > Chordata > Mammalia > Diprotodontia > Petauridae > Gymnobelideus > Gymnobelideus leadbeateri. Next base: position 107,757 of record WOXC01008052.1, on the reverse strand, counting down.
CAATTATCCTATAATCCTGGTAACTAAAGGATGCCAAGAAACAGTTTTGAATCAGCAGTTGAGCCACATGCATTTAAGAGCATGGAGAAAGAGGAGATCCCAGCCCCAGGACTCATGAATAAGCATCTTTCTCAACCTCCCACCAGGTGAATGAGAAAGGTCAAAGCCTTAGGCCAACCCAGTCAGATGGATTACAAAGCCAACCCGCCTTTCATCCTGGGCACCACTCCCAGCTTTGAACCGTGGGAATCTGCAGTCCAGCCTAATGGTGACTCACCTGCCAAACCTTAACTAAGACAGATTTGTTGTCTTGCAGTTCCCAAGGATACATCATGCAAAGGTCAAAAGGGAACCTTATAACCTGAGTGCGAAAAACAGAAAAATCATAAGTTGTTTTTTAGAGAATCCTGGTCCACTACATGGACGGTAGTAAAAGCAATGTAACTGGGCGAGGCTATATGTGGGAGCCAGAAGGACCCTTTAGAGACCAGCTAGTCCGACCCTTGCTTTCTACATGTAAGGCTTAGAAAGGTTAAGTTACTTATGCAAGGTTAACACCAGGACTCACTGTTTTGTAAATTTAAATTTAATTTAAAAGCTTCACATATTTATTTTTAAAACCTTCATTTTCTAGATGCAAATGGCATAGCATTAATTATAGTGCTTTAATACCTGCACGAAGGAAGAACATCTCTCCTAGGAGAGAAATGAAAGCTCTATGATGTAATAGATAGTGTGGAAGGCTGGGAGTCAGGAACAATTGAGTTCAAATCTTATCTTTGATGTGCAAACTGACTGTGTAGCCCTGGACAAGTCACTTAATACCTCTGACCCTCATTTTCTCCATCTATAAAAAGGGGACAATAGTGTTCACTTCACATGGTTTTTGTGAGAATCAGATGAGGTACTGTATGCTATATAAATTTGAATTGATTTCATTGTTAAGCAAGTCACTTGACCCCTCTGAGTCTCAGTTTCCTTACTTGTAAAATCAACCTGGATTATTGTGAGGCTTAAATGGGGTAATGTGTACTTTAAGAGCCTTAAACTTGTTCTTGTCATGTAAATGTCAGTTACTTAAGCCATACAGATTATTAGAAAGGTGCTAATTTTAATTCAGCAGACACTTCCTAAACACTTACTCTGTGGCCTCATTATATTGCCCAACTTTATATTTGTGTTTCTAAGAAGAGAGACTCATGAGGGACTCCTGGCTCACTCTGAAATTAAGTGAAAGGCTGTTGTATGGAGGAGGGATGGTTCTGTTTGGCTCCGAGGAAAGAGCCAGAAGGAGCGGGAATGGAGGAGCAGAGCCGGGCTTATATAAGGAGAACATTCAAATGCTTGGAGATGTACTGGTTGTCACAGGAGGGAATGGGATTCCCAACCTTAGGAGTCTTCAGAGTGTACAAAACCAAGGGATGCTCTCCTGGGTGGAGCAGACTCCTCTAGAGGTACAGGTTAGACAGCATGACTTATGAATTCCCTCCCAATTTGAAAATTTCCTAACTAGCACCTGGGTATTCTGAGACCAAGGCCAATGTTCTTTCCATTACATATTCCCTATTTATATATAATAAAATCTCCTTTAGGGCAGAAGCATTTTTTCCCCTTTATATCCGCTATACTTATCACAGTTTCTGGCACACAGTAAGTCGTTAATAAATGCTTGTTGATTGATTGATATAAGGAAGAATATTCTGCCAACAAGAATACTGCAAATGTAAAAATTTACTTTCTTCCCCACCTCCACTCTTTCAAGACTGGGTTTCCCACCTTTCCACCTTCATCTAGTCTGGGCATATGTAGATCTCAGATCCACTTCTAGTACTGAAGCTTTAGTCTGCCCCATTAAAAAAAATGCTTCATTTATTTAACATTCATTTAAAAATTTTTGAATTCCAAATTCTTTGCTTCCTTCTACCCCCCCAACTATTGAGAAGACAAGCAATATGATGTCAATCATACATTAAGAGTCACACAAAACATTTCCATATTAGCCATGTACCAAAAAATAAAAAAGCAAGAAACATATAGTAAGTGAGAAAAGTCTTCTTCAATCTGCACTCAGAGTTAATCTGTTCTCTCTCTGGAGGGAGATTTACTCCATTTTTCTGACCTGGTCTATTTCACCTCTCCTTAACTTGACCATAGACTCTGGAATTTAAGCAATCCTTAAGCCTCAGCTTATCTAACAACAGGGACTCCAGGTATGGGTCACCATACCTGCTTTTCTTTTTTTAAAATATCTATTTATTTATTTTTAATTTTGAACATTAACTCTTATAAGATTTTGAGTTCCAAACTCTTCCCCCTCCCTCCTCATACCTCCCCAAGATGGCATGTAATCTGATACAGGCTATACATGTATAATCATATTAAACATATTTCCACATTAGTCACTTTGTGAAAGAAGAATCAGAAGAAAAGGGAAAAACCATGAGAGAGAAAAAAAGGGAGAAAGTATGCTTAGTTCTGCACTCAGACTCCATAGTTCTTTTTCTGGATGTGAATAGTATTTTCCATCATTGAGTCTTTTGGAATTGCATTAAATCATTGCATCGCTGAGAAGAGTTAGTCTATCAAAGTTGGAAATTTACTTTCTAAAGCCAAGTCCACAAGAATTAGACCCAGATCCAGTGGTTAATCTGAAACCTTTTCCTGCTAGGGCTCTAAGCTAAGATGCATTGAAAGGTGATGGGGACCTCTGTCAACAGTGGAAACTTCTCCTGGGCTTTCCTGACCCTTGTCAATACCCTACTCCCATCATGCCAAGGTTTATGGGAAATGACATGTAGCATTCCTTGAAAATAAGGGCTTTGAGAGCACAGTCCTCTTATTTTTGTCAGAGGGTGTAGGTATGGTTCTATTGGAAGGCAGCAGTATGGCTGTAGAGCAATGCTGTCAAACTCTAATAGAAAGGGAGGTGCCACTAATCCATACATAGGCATCCCTGTGGGTCACATATCAAGACAGAAGATCACATTAACATTATCTATGTTCTATTATATATGTGTGTGTGTGTGTGTGTGTGTGTGTGTGTGTGTGTGTGTGTGTGTGTGTGTTATATGGTTTAGCAATTCTTAGGAGTATCATAGGCTGCATGCAGTCTTGGGCTGAGTGTTTGACACCTGGCGTAGGGAGTTTCTGAAAATCTCTGTAAATTTTGCCATTCCAGAGTTGTTGGTTTTTTTTTTCTCTATCAGGTATGGAACAGATAATCTTGTTCTCACACAGAAACCTGTAATACTAAGCAACACAGAATGATTAGAACAGAATCCAGATCTCACATTTCACTACCAGCATCATCGGTTGAGGGGCTAATGTTTTAGCCTTTTTGGGACATTTGCAACAGTGTTTTAGTGAAGGCTGTTAATTATTTTTCATTTCACCTCTAATGTTCATTAGAGTGATCAACACCAAGTGACTTCTTTCCTTCTGGTGGTCTTTTTTTCTGCTTGTTGCCTAACTGAAGGAAGGTACAAACAGGAGGTGTCCCTATTCTATACACCAGCTTAAGTAGGAATTCATGAGCCCATTGCAGAGCACTGGAGGGGCCAGGGAAGGAAGTACATCCCCCAGCTCCCACTCTGCTCCACCCTCACCCAACCCTCTAATACAGCTCAGAGGCATCCTTGCATTTGGAAGTTGGCAGGAGGGCCCACAATATTTCTTGATACATGTGATTATTATTTAACTACAACCTTGAACTAAGTCAGGGAAGAGAAAAATAATCTCTGAAAACCTCTGGCATCTTCAAAACTATTTTTAACTTGATATGCATAGCAATGAGTCTCATTTTATGGTCCACTTTCCCTTAAAATGAGGAATTACAGAGTTCTTTTAGGTGTAAATGAACTGGTTTAGGAAATCAGGTAGTAACATGGATGGAGTGTTGTAAGGTTTGCAAAGAGTTCCACATATATTATCTCATTGGATCCTCATAACCACCCTATGAGGTGGTTGCTGCCCATTTTGCAGAAGAGGAAATCAAGTTGGTTGAGTACCTTGCCCTCAGATAATAAGTTTCTGAGGTGGGATTAGGACCTGCCTCCACAGCTAAGGATGCTCTCTGTTCTATTACTTCCTGGGAGTTATGAATTGGTAAAGAAATACATTTAGGGGGGTGGCTAGGTGGCACAGTGAATAGAGCGCTGGTCCTGGAGTCAGGAGGACGTGAGTTCAAATCTGGCCTCAAACACTTGACACAAAACTAGCCATGTGACCTTTGGCAAGTCACTTAACCCCAATTGCCCTCCAAAAAGCAAAAAATAAAATAAAAAGAAATACATTTAGGTCCTCTCTTTCAACACTTCTCCTTCAGAAGAATCAGATCACAGAGAGACAGAATGCGATGGGAAAAGCACTGCAGAGTTGGAATTGGAATTTCAAATCCTGGGGCTGCTACTTATTACGTGTAACCTTGGGCGAGTCACTTACCTCTACGGGACTCAGTTTTCTCATCTGTAAAATGGGAGGTTGAAGCAGATTCCCTCTATGTTCCTATGGTGGCCATGGAATCTGGAGTGGTGTAATTCAGCAAGTCCTAGAAAGTTAACTCCTTCCATTAAGAAATGAGGAAACTGCCTTGTGAGGGAATGGGACTTGTGGAAAGTCTCATTGTTACCAATCGCTTGAGCCTGGACTAGAACTTGGGCCCTCTGACTCTCACTTCCAATAGTCAATGTTAATGACTGGTTCCCCATTTGAGGGCCATTCTTTTAGAGCAATGACCAATCTGGGCCCGCTTAGCCCAGCACTCTACTCCCTGGGCTGCCTGGGTCGGGAAAACCTGAGTTCAAATCCAACTTCAGACCTACTTGGGTGACCTGAAGCAAGTCACTTAATCTCTTTGCTTCGGTTTCCTCATCTGTAAAATGGGGATAATGATAGCACCTACCTCCCAGGGTTGTTGTAAGGTTCAAATGAGATAAGAATTGTAAAGTTCTTAGCCCAGTGCCTGGCACATAGTAATCACTATATAAATATTAGCTGCTATTATTGCTGTTGTTAGATAGTTAGGTGGTACAGTGGATAGAGTATTCTAGACATAGTGAAAAGAGCACTGAGCAGTGGGCTTGGGACAAGGAAAACTTACCTTCCTGAGCCTGAGACACTTACTACTAATTGTGTGACCTTGGTCAAGTCACTTAACCCCATTTGCCTCAGTTTCCCCATCTGTTACATGAGTTAGAGAAGGATATGGCAAACCACTCCAGTATTTTTGCGAAGAAAACCCCAAATGGGGTCACAAAGAATTGGACATGACTAAAATGATTGAATATTATTATTATTACAGTGGAAAAAGTTCTGGCTTTGGGACCAGAGGACCTGAGTCTAGATTCCAGCTCTGACACCTACTACCTTAGTGATCTTGGGTAAATTAGTTAACCTCCTTGGGTCTCTATTATTTCTTCTGTAAAGTGAGGAGGAAGGTATAGTAGATGATCTTAAAGGAAGTGGTCTCCAAACCATTTTTGATCATATTCACCTCTATCAATAAAACATTTTTGACCCCTAATATGTATACTTAGAAATTATATATACATATATATATTCATCATTAACAAATATACATACATATACACACATATAGATATACATATAAACTAATAATGATGCATAATATAAATTTTACCCCAAAATTGAAATTTAAAAGAGAGGAGATAAACATGAAATAATATTTGATGTTGGTCAGTAAGGAGGCACTGTAGTTTCCTGAACAAGGTTCTGATTTGGTCAGGCTTGCACTTTTGGGATCTCATCACAGCATCAGTGTATGGAGAATGGAATGGAGGGGAGAGCCTTGAGGCAAGAAGACCAAGAGGGGCATTACTCAATAGTCCAGGTTGAGGGCTCCAGATGGGGCAGTGGCTACCCAAGCATCAAGGTGACAGACAAGAGATGTAGGGGAGGAGGAACAAAGATTTGGTAACTGATGGTATGCACTGGGTGTGAGAGGATGTGGAATGGACAATGGCAGATATTGGGCTGAAACTGATGACCTAGGAGGCTCTGGGGATGGTGGTGCCTTAAGCTGAGATAGGGAACTTTGGAAGAGGAACAGGTTTGAGGAGATACACTGTGATAAGATCAAAGCTACATGCTGCAACTCATACATTCCTGCTTATCCTGTGTACTACTCTGTAGCAGTCAAAATGAAAGGCGAGGGTGAGAGGGGTGGGACTCCTAGAGACTGGTCATTGCCCTGGAATACCTTCCTTCTACCTTCCTTTGAGGGGGCACCTGTAGTAGGTGTAGGGATCTGAGAAGGGAATTGATTTTTATATTAATATGTATATGTATACTGAATATACTAATAATTTAGTTCTCAAGAGCTGCCCTCTCTGGTTAGGGAGTCAGAGTTTATAATGCAACTTGAACTGACCAATCAAACTTTGACAAGCTCACAATCAGTGAACCTTAAATGAAGTGAATCAGATTGTAGAATCTGTTCCCATCACAGAACTCTGGTTTTGTACTTTAGGGGAAGTGGTTGTAACCCCCAAAGACTTGACTCCAGAATTGTATAGTGGAATTTGTGGTTTCTCATGGGAAACCATTAAATGATTGATTGTAATCCACCTTCCCTGATCCTTCCCTACCTGTGATTCCAGTATATAACCGGTGCTTTTTACTTCAGCTATGAGAACATTCCTCACCCTGAAACTGATGGATTAAATTATTTGATTACTGGCACTCCTGTCTCTAGGCCTGCTTTGTGTTGCTTTATATCATCCTCAGGTTAGAGACTGACTCAGTAAAAATCCTGTTAACACATCTGATCTTCCTCTTGGGGTCACACAGACCCATTGCTCTGGGGCTGAAAGGGATCCTAGTCCAACCTCCCATTTTACAGAGGAAACAGACTCAAAAGGTGAAGTACCTGCCCAAGGTCACTGATATAGCAAGAAGTAGAACAAGGTCTTGGACTCACTTCCTCTGCCTCCCAATCCAGTGCTCTCCAATCTTTGAAGAAAGGAGCCCCCAGGAAAGGAAAAACCCTTGATAGTGAGAAAACAAGCATTTAAAATGAGAAAAAGAAATCTAGCACAGCAGTTTCTGCAAAACATTTATTAGAAAACTAAAGTGAATATGGCAATAAAACTCAAACAGCAAGAAATGATTACAACCCCAAATCGAGTTTGTCTCTGAGGGAAGGAAGCCACATGGAAGGTGTCTAGACTAGGGTGTGATCAACAACTAATTCTGGTACAAGGAAGATTACTGCTTCTGAGGGCAGCTACCTCATAGCACCCAGGGGTTCAAAGCTTCCTTGTGCACTTTGCTTTTTTAAACATAGGGAATAAAACAACTCAGCCAAGAGTCAATTTGAAGCAGGTTGAAAAGCTCTGATCCCTTTACATGATTAAAACTTGAAATGATTTCCCCTCCTTCCCTAAAGAACAAATGGAGAACAAATTGGAGTGAATCTCCTGAGAACAGCTCGTGGCTCCAGTTAAAACTGATAAACACTCTAGGAAGAGAGGCAAGGGATTCTCCTATCCCTAGGGGAGAAGGAGGGAGAAAGGGAAGCCAGTGAGGAGAGAGGAGAGGGGAAAAAAAGAAGGGAAAGAAAGAAAGGGAGAGGAAGAGAAAGGAAAGGGGAGGAGAAAAAGGAGAAGTGAGAGGAATGAAGAGAAGGGGAAGAGAGAAAGGAAAGAAGAAAAAAAGAGAAGGGGAAAAAGAAGAGAAAGGATGGGAGAGTTGGGAGAGGAAAAGGAAATAGGAGAAAGGAGGAGAGAAGAGAGTGGAAGAGAGATGAAAAAGGAGAGAGGAAAAAGAAGAGAGAAGAGCAAGGGAGAGGAGGTGAGAGAGAGGAAAGAGCAGAAAAGAAGGAGGGATGGAGGGATAAGCAGAGGAGAAGAAAACCAAAGACTTGGCAAAAAGGTATCCAAGAATCAAATTAATCCAAATTTATTTTTTCCTGTGGTAATTTCTCCTCAGGCTCTAAAAGTTTCCTTCAGACTGTGAACAGGTCAGACCCATGTTTCTAGTTTCTTTGAGTTAAGTGTTTGGGTTGACTCAGGAGAGGATCCAAGCTGAAGGAATGGACAGAACAAGGAGGGCAGGAGTTGGCAATTAAACAGGCAATGGTATAAAACATCAGTTAATCTTAGCTTCTGACACCTGAAGACATATTTCAGTATAATTTTAAAAACAACAATATCTTATTAAAGTGTAAAAGTACGGTACCCTGACAACTCTACAGCTCGCTAATGCTACAAAAACACGTCATGGACAACATGTTGAAATGGTCACATTGATTCCGAGGTTTCCATTATCAGCAAAGAGATGTGCTATAGCTGTATCAAAAACAAGGCAGTCGCTGTTCAAGATGGCAGTAGCCACCCCATCGTGGATAGAACGGGGTGTGGCTTCCCAGGTCAGTCTCCGACGGTTGCCATTCAGTTCCAGTCGATAAGCAAAGTTCTCTGCTTGCTTCCGGGTCCCAATGAGCAGCACAATGGCAAAGAACTGTTGGTGGCCCTCATACTTTTCTTGTTTCTCCAGCACCAGCATGAAGTGATGGCCGAAGCACGACTGCATCATCACCCAATCGACAGCCCCTGGCAAGTTAATGTCTGTGGCAAGGAAGACGATGTCTTCCCCTTGGAGGGTGGTGATACTCTTGTGAGCATGCATGAGGTGGGCCATCACGGCTTCCAGCGAGCCCTGCCATTTACAAGAGGCACCAGGGCAAGGGCAGGAATATGGACGGTATTCGCAGATGTCTTCATGTTCTGGTTTTTCTGTATGGTGAAGAGTCAAGGAACATCCCGTGGTGGCGTACTAGAAAGAGAAAGGCACATATGCATAAGGCATTCAGCATTCTCCAGATTTCTACTTTGGCACTTCTATGTCAAAACTGGGAGTGGGATATAGAACAAGGAGGGCCAGCCCTACAGTCAGGGGGACCTGGGTTCAAGTCTTACCTAGACAGACTAAGGTTCGGATGGTCACAAGTAAGCCAGTAAACCTCCTAGTGCCCCCAGGCAACTTGCAAAGCTCACTGCGAATAAGAACTGTCTTAATCTTTTTATTTGTATTCCTAGCACAGGGTCTAGCACACAGTAGGTGCTTAATATTTATTGCTGGTTGATATAACAGCATCCTTGTGGTGTAGTAGAAGGAGCACTAGGTTTGCAATCAGAAGGCCTGAATTCAAATCCTAACTTTACTCCTTACTATTCATGTGAGGGAAGGAGAAGGAGGGAGAGAGAAGCCTATCTTTATTATCCCAAGCTGTGATCAAATGATGCCAGTCATTTCTGCTCTTGAAAGTCTTAAATCAATGTTGAATGCTACAAAATGAATTTGGATAGCAGTATCAAGCATAAGGGATCAAAAAATTTGTTAATGAATATCAGATATCACAGGAGGATACTAGGCTGATGAAAATCCAGAGGAATATAATGGCTGATCTACACTTCAGAAGAACAAAGATGAAAGCAATTCTTGTTGGAAAGGAGGTGGTGGACTACAGGTGCAGAATGAGGAATACCCTTTCTGACATGGCCAGTTTTGTTTTGCTTAATTCTTCTTTTGTGTTCTATGTGGTGATAGTGACAAATGACAGCAATGTTTTTTTTGAAGCATCAATATGTTTTTGAAATAATGCCATGCTATAAGTTGTCCATCACCAAAATCTAACCCCATATAAGAATTCCACCATTAATCCTTGTTATTTATAAATACTAAGCAAATATATACTTAAAAAATTCAATTGAACAAACACCAGCTATATAAGGTACTGTTGCAAGCAAAGGAGAGACAAAGTCAAAAATAGGGAATCTGCCCTTACACTTATACTCTAAGGGGAGTTGGGGTAGATCATACACACTCATAAATAACCCTAACACCAAGTAGATGAAGTAAGTGGAAAGGAATGGGGTTCCAAACAGTTATGAGAAATCTGAAGTGGGGAAATTACAAGAATCAGAGTCCTTTGTGATCACTAGAATATCCAGGAACCTGGGTCCCTTTTCATTCAAAAGTAGGTTTTGAACACTTAGCCCCTTGGGCCTGAGGAAGAGGTAACCCCAATGACCTTCCTGGATTTGTCTCTGCTGTTGCCTAAGAGACCCCAAACCCACCTTAGGATGCTCATTCTGCTCTATCATTCAGTCCTCCAGCTGCAGACCAAAATCCTCCTCAGGGGAAAATGGGGAGAGTGGCTTTCAGGGGATGGATATAACCCACACATGCACACAGTATCATAAATGAGCTCTTGATTTCATCACCATATACCCACTGAGTGCCTCTGCTGTACATTTGTTCAGTTCAGTAGTTTTTCTAGTCATGTGCAACTCTTTGTAACCCCTTTTGGGGTTTTATTGGCCAAGATACTGCAGTAGTTTGCCATTTCTTTCTCCATCTGAATTGACAGATGAGGAAACTGAGGTAAACAAGGTTAAATGACTTGCCCAGAGTCACATAATAAGTATCTAAGGCCAGATTCAAGTTTTCTTGACTCCAGGTCTGGCACTCTAGCCTCTACTCAACCTCCCTGCCCAGCTGATACACACACACACACACACACACACACACACACACACACAATTAGCAAATATTTTTAAAGCACCTACTATATGAGACAGAGTCACTATGTTAAGGAACAGGAATACAAAAAGGATTAGGAACTGGTCCTGACCCTCAGAGGTTATATCCTAATGGGAGAGGAAGAAGAAGGTGATTAGCTAGCTGGCAAGGACAGGGCAGGGAATCAAAAAAATTCACATAGAAGGTGGCACTTGAACTGTGTGATTAGGCCAGGCATAGATTCTCATAGACAGAGAAATAAAGAGGGAATATATCCAAGGCATGGGGAATGGCTAGTCCAAAAGCAGTAAAGAGCTAGACTCAATCCAGTTCATGTACAACTCCAGACATCACCCCGCGATACCACTAATCCTCTTTGAAAATGAAAGATGAACAACCAACCAACTGACCAGGCTGACAGTCTGTGCAACCAACATTAATGAAGTACTTTCTATGTGCCAGGCACCACACTGACAATACAAAGAGGGGCAAAACCAACCCCTGACCTTAAGGAGCAGCCATTCTAAAGGGAGAGATAACATGTCATTAGCTAGGTTAATATATGCAAACACTATGGAAAGAGTAGATGTAAGACAGGCTCGGGTGGGAGGGACCAATGAAAGGTCCTGCCAGCTAGAGGTAGGATCTGAACCATGTCTTAAAGGAAACTAGGGAAAATCAAAGGCAGTGGTGGCTAGGTGGCACAGTAAATAGAACACTGACCCTAGAGTCAGGAGGACCTGAGTTCAAATCCAGCCTCAGACACTTAACACTTACTAGTCATGTGACCTTGGGCAAGTCACCTAACCCTAATTGCCCTGCCTTCCCTCCTCTAAAGAGCAAAAAAAAAAAAAGAAAGAAAGAAAGAAAGAAAGAAAGAAAGAAAGAAAGAAAGAAAGAAAGAAAAAAAATCAAAGGCAGAAGGAGAGCATTCTTGGCATAGAGGACAGCCTGGCATGGAGCTGTGGTATGGAGGGCATGGAGATGGGACACTGAGATACAGAAGGCATGGACATGGGATGTGGAGGGCTGTGTTTTAAGGAATTTCAAATGGGTCAGTGTGGCTGGGTTGCAAAGTGTGTAGAGTATAAGAAGACCTGAAGGGAAGAAAGGGACTAAGCTATGAAGAGCTTTAAATGTCCAACAATGGACTTTGTATTTGATCCAGAGATAGTAGGCAGTCAATGGGATTTGGGGTCATATAGACACACAAAGAAAACCACTTTAGCAGCTGAGTGGAGGACAAACTGGAATGAGAAGAAATTCAAAGCAGAGAGATTAGTGCAAAGACTATTGCAATAGTCCAGGTGAAAGGTGATGAGGGCCTGAACCAGGGCAGTGGTTGTAGGAATAGAGAGAGAGGAACATATAAGAGACAGATGTTGTGAAAGTAGGAATGGCCAAGGATCTGACCAAGGAGTGGATAAGTGGAGTTGAGTGGGAGTAAAGAGCTGAGGATGCCACTAAGGCTGGGAAGCTGGGTGAAAGGATGATGGTTCCCTTGACTGCAAGTTTGGAAGAGAGGAAGGGCTTTGGAGGAATGACTACAGGAAACAGAGACATGTCTCATCCTCAAGGAATTCAAGTTGTCAGGTAGAGTGGGATGGCTTATACAATACGCACCTTCCTCCCCCAATTCATGTTTCTCCTGATTACAAAATTGATTACAATCTTCAGAAGAACTTTCCAAAAACCACTCCCTCCCCTAAAAAAAAATATTCTATGACTCCTACAATCATTTTCCAGGCCTCTTCTTTAAACAAACAAACAAACAAAAAAACCCACCAACACCGGTTAAAAAGTGCACATGATTCAGGACATTGCCTGGCAGGATTTTTGGCTGACATAATCACTCCAGTTTCATTGGAAAGATTTTTCTAAATAGGCTGTTTATTCTCAACCAACCAAGAAGAATCATGGGAAGGAGTTGTCTTCTGGCTGATGATCTAGAAAGTTTTTTTTTCCCTTTCTCTGTCCCCTGTCTCAAGCCTACAAACTACTCTGTAATTAGTTTTAAAAAACACTTATTGACACCAAACCCAGAGCCTTTTCTTGTGTGAGCCTGTATGAGTACATAGATACACAGATCATGGCTCCTTCTTTAAAAAAACCATTGGAAGCAGCCTACTAGATTCTCCCACCCCAACAACCCTGGAAACAAAACAGAAAAAAGTCTGTCACCCAAATAGAAAAATCATTATAAAACTTGGGCTAAACAACTCCTCCCATAGAGCTTTCATGAATTTAAGGGCCCTGGCTATACCTTTGGGGATCCACCTTTCACCCATCTAGGGCCTTTTCTTGTTTTTTCCTTTGACATATTTTGCGGGAGAGAGAGAATATAGGTATCCTTTCCCTCCCAGTGAGGGTTGCCTTTTTATGGTATAAATTGCTTCTGCCTTTTAACACAAAACAGCTGGAAAGAGTTTGCCCTTAACACCAGACTAGAGGATGCTGGGTAACACTTTAGAATGCCAGGGGGGAGAAAAGGCACTTAAGTTGAAGCATAACCAGGCTGATGAAAGGACTAGAAAGAAGCCACAGCTGACAGGACTGATGATGTGCTTGTCTGAACCCCCATAGACCACAGTGGTCTCCAAATATCTGAAGGGCTGGAACAGGGGGCAGTGTAATAGAGTGGAAAGGACATTGTGAACTGGAGTCAGAAGTCCTGAGTTCAAATCTCAGGGACTGAGACCTGTGGGACCTTAGACAAATCATTTCCTGGAGTGCTGTGTTCTCATTTGTAAAATGAGGGGACTGGATGATATGGCCTCTGATAGAAAGGCAAATTTCACCTCAACCTAAGGCAAAAGTTTCCTACCAACCCAGAAGTGGAATGTTTCCTGTGCTGTAATGATTTCACCAGGCAGCTAAGTAAGAGGCATGTTAACAAGAGTGCTGGGCCTTGAGTCACGAAGACCTGAGTTCAAATCCTACCTCAGACACTTACTGGGTGCCTCAATTTGCCTAACTGTAAAATGGGGGCATGATAACAGCACCTACCTCATTAGGGTGGTTGTGAAGATCATGTGAGATCATTGTAAAACTCTTAGCACAGCCTGGAACACAGAAGGTGACCCATACTTATTTGCTTCCTTTCTTCAGTACTAGAGGCTGATGGGCAGCTTCACATACCAGATGAAGAGCAGCCTTGATGTCAGGAAAACCAGGGTTCGGCCCATGCTGGCTGTGGGCCTAGGGCTGGTCATTTAAACCCTGAGAGTCCTAGGCAATTTTCTGAGACAAGTCTTAGAAAGTCACCAGCTACACTGGTAGAGGGGCCTCCCAAGAGCAGTCAAATCGTGGGGTTCCAGCCTGTCCTGATCAGTTGTGTCCCTGAAGGGGGGAGCAGGAACTACAAGGTGGAGATTGGGCCAGGTGGCCTCTAATTCTTTCCAGTTCTAAATCTATAAACCAAATTTGGTGCCAGACACCTAGGCTCAAGTGCTGGCTCTGCCACTTGCTATCTATATGCCTTTGGTCAAGTTGAAAACCTCTCTGAGACTCAGGCCCCTCACATACACAAAGAGGGGATTAGACCAGCTGGCCACTCAAGTTTCTTCTATGAGCCCATGAACTGCTCTCAAGGATACCATTATATTAGGTTTCAGGTTCTTGCTACTGTTAACAGCATTTCAAGAGCCCATTAAAAAAGACAAGGAGTATTTTTTTACTCTGCTACAAAAATTCTTGGTTCTCTCATTGAGTTAACAGTTAACAAGGGCTCCTAACTGTCCAGGTCCTTCCTTTCTTCATACTGTCCACGTTAGGGGATTTATATATGCAGGTTAGAAGAACCTGGCTCCCATGCAGCCCTGAGGACAGCACAGTGGAAGGGTCCTTCCTTTACCAGAGAGATCAGGCACAATGGAACCCAAGGTGTTTGACAAGCTCTGTGAATTGCTTTTTGTGGGGAAGGCCCTTCAGAGCCTCCTGGCCTAACTGGGGCTTTCTGGAGTTGCTTGGAGCATCTTTTAACTGGCTGGCAAGGGGAATAATATGAAGCATCTGGCTGGCAACAGCAATGGGTAAAATGCTCTCATTTCATCCTGCCTAGAGGAGGCGGGGCTAACACGACTGACCTAGTCTCATGTATGTACAAACTGTGGCTGAGGCAGAGCTTAAGTGCTTGGCCCCAAGTTACATAACTGTCAAGTGGCAGCTCCCTGGGCAGAACCCAGATCTTCTGACCTCTTCCAGTGCTCCCTCAGCCCCATCCCTGTTGCCCCTGCTCAATCACAGTAAGAGAATTTTTGAAATATGTTAAATTTAGGAGAAAGTTTTTTAAAATTTAGGTTCTTATTCTGATTGAGAGTTCTAGGTCAAAATTAAACATAATCAGGAAGGTTTGAATCAGATTAAATGACACCTGGCACACCTGATAGTATACCCTTCCCTCCCCCCTTTAGCTTGTAAAAACCAAAGAACCACCTCTCATTTTTTTCCTTGTTGGCTTAGGATGGGAGTAGGTGAAAATCCAAATCATAGCAGCTAGGAATTTTGGTCAAGATTTTTGGCCAATTTCACTGGGGTAGGGAGCTTCCAATGCCA
Source organism: Gymnobelideus leadbeateri (assembly GCA_011680675.1). Lineage (NCBI taxonomy): Eukaryota > Metazoa > Chordata > Mammalia > Diprotodontia > Petauridae > Gymnobelideus > Gymnobelideus leadbeateri. Next base: position 92,661 of record WOXC01008052.1, on the reverse strand, counting down.
ATCAGCACCTCTCCTGCAATTTCAGTTGAGTCTTAGGGAGTTGCCTAGTGCACTAGCCTAAAGTTAGGAGGAGGCCAGCATTACCCAAGTCAGTTTGTATCTCAGATAAGAGAGAAATCCAGGTCAGCCCGATTCTGAGGTCAGCTTCCTTTCCACTAAACACAACAACCTATAGCAGCTAAGTTACTGGTACAAAACTAATATACTTAAGTCAATTGACAAGCATTTATTAAAGAACTACTCAGTGTTAGACAGTGGATATACAGATTAAAAAGAAGCAAACCATGCCTACTCTAGGGAAGCAAGGTTAATGTTCAGTCAAAGAATATAAAAGTTGGGCCTCAGGGAGTTTCAACTCAGGGAGTTTCAACTCCACCTCTCATGGGTCTTAGCTGTGTGACCTTGGACAAGTCACTTGCCCATTCTGTGCCTCAATTTCCTCATTGGTACTATGGAGATACTAATACCTCTCAGGGTTGTTGTGTGGCTCAAGTGAATTATAAAGTATTTTACAAACCCTGAAGTACCATATAAATCTGACATCAAATCTGGGTTCTGACATTTATATTTTAGGTAGTCACTCTTCTTCTTCTGAACTAAACTTCCTTGTCTGTAAAATGAGGGATTTGTTCTAGATCAGGCATGGCCAAATGCCGTCCTACCCCCTAAGTACTTCAGTGTTGCCTGAACCAGATTAAAAGGTAAATTCTGTTATGTTTAGTGGCCCTATTTCTACTTGAGTTTTACTTTAGGAGTCTGGATGACCTCCCAAGGTCCCTTCACACGCAAACTATCATAGATGCTTGAGGTTTGGGTAAAACACAGGTTAAAACAATGTTTTAAGAAAAAAAAAAGCTTAAGTTTAATCTGATTCCCCCATTCTCCTCCTATATCTCAAATTCAGACCTCTTACCCTCATCCTACACAAGACTATTTCATATTAACAGCATAGCATCCTGGAAAGAACCCTTGGATACAGACATGACAGGATGTTTGTTCATATCCTAGCACTGTTAACTGTTACCAAAGTGAACCTGGACAATTCTCTTCACCCGAGTCAGTTTGTCTAGGTTAGTGCTTCTTAAACTGTGGGGTCACAACCCCATATGGGGTCATGGAGCTGAATGTGGGGGGTTGCAAAAAATTGGGCAACAGTAAAAACTTTCTGATTATGCCAAAAATGAATTCAAAATCAAACATGTAATGACCCTGAGCTATTTGTGGCAGTGTTTGCCCATACTGCATCACATGACTACAATGCAGCCTTGGTTCTGAACACACATGTGTACTTTGCACTGCCCATGCCATCCCGCCACAGCATGGCAACACAGTCAGAAACACCTCAGATCAGATTCAAGACTGTTATCTTTAATAAATAATAAAATTATATGTATGTCAAAGAATTGTTTTAAATTTCTTTATGATTTATTATCTGTAAATGTTTGATTTATATGCCCATATACCTGGGGTCATGTAAAAAATTTATCAGATGAAAAGGGGTCATGAGTGAAAAAAGTTTAAGAATTACTCATCTGGATGGCTTTGAAGGCCCCTTTCCTGCTCAAGACCAATGTGAGCTTATGATTTCCTCCCCTGGTATATGGAGCTGTCACACATGGAGCTTCCTATATGGAGTCACGTATATGGATTTTCCATCTGGGCAGATGACTCTCCTTGCCCCCCCAGGTGGAAGGGAAAACCCCAGTCTCTAAGACTCTGGGTTATTCTACTCACTCTTGCCCAACATCTTGGATACCATGAAGCAAGGCCTGTTTGGTTGGTTGTAAAAGAATCTCAACTGAGGTTTGGGAGAAGTGTTATTAAGTGATAAATACAGACGACCACTGTAGAAGAGAAAGGAGACCAGAGAGGAAGGGGAGTCACTTACTGGCCCACACCTGACTGTACACTTCAGAAAGTGAATAAGTTGGGTTATAGGATTTGGGAGGCAGAAAGGACATCCCTTTCATTTTCCAGATGAAGAAAATGAAGCTTAGAAAAACTAAATGTCCAAGGTTACACAGGCATGGAGGAGAACCTGAAGTCAAACCCTAGCTTCCTTCAGATCCTGGTTAAAATCCCACTTTCTTCAAAAAGCTTTCCCTAACCTCCCCTTAATGCTAGGCTTTCCCTCTTTTACCCCTAATTTATTCTGTATGTATTTTATTTGTAAGTAGACATTTTGGATGTTGTTTCCTGCATTAGATTACAAGCTCCTTGAGTGCAGGGATTGATGTCTTCTTCCCATAATTTTGTATTTCCTGTATTTAGCACAGGATCTGGTACACAGCAGGCTTCTTGTAAATGTTTGTTGACTAACTGATCCAGAAAGGAGGGAATTTCAAATAAGAAGGGCAGAAAAAAATGAGATATTTCTGAGGGAAAAATAGTTTATATTCTCTGACCACTTCATGATGATAAACCAGGTACCCACAATGAAAAAGCCAGGAGAAACAGAGGGCTAGGTCAAGATACTACCTTTTCCTCCTCTTTAGAAACTCTGCGTGTTGCAATGGTCCAGTGAGTTTTGCACCAACACGTCATTCTTCCTTGAAAATAAGTCATGCCCTAATGCTGTGTATATTTCAAGACCTTTGCCCAATGTAAGAATTGACCCAGTTTCTTTCACTACTGTAGGCTGAAATCTAAGTTTGAAGTTACTGTAGGGCTCTGTTGTATATGGACAGAAAGTCAATACTGTAAATTGTAAATATCCTAGTAAACAGAAGCACTTCTCATTGTCCATTAATGAAATGGAGAAGGGAATATTTGAAGAGACCCCTTTCTATAGGATGCCACAGGGGGAGAAATACTGACAATGGAGAGGATTTGGATTCAAATCCCAGCTGACTTGGGACAACTCACTTAGCCTCCTCAGTTTCAACGTTTGTTGGCATTTATATATGCCCTACTATGTTCTGGGCACCATGCTAAATACCTTTTACAGTTTTATGATCTCATTTGATTCTGGTAACAACCTTGGGAGGTGAGTGTTGTTATTATCTCCCATTTTACAGTTAAGGAAACTGAGGCAGACAGAGGACTTGGGTCATACAGATAATAAGTGTTTGAAGCAGGATTTGAAGTCAGGTCTTCCTGAGTCCAGTCCTACTGTTCTGTCTACCCGTTGGCTGCCTGTAATGAGGGGACTGGACAAGATCACCTCTGAGAACCTTTGAATCTCTACTCTTAACTGAAACTGGGAGTCAGGGGTGCTGTGATGGACTGTGGTCAGCTCATGTCCTCTCTCTTTCCCTCAATTTCTCTACTTGCAATAAAGAAACTGTCTTACTGCTTATTTACAGAAAGAAGCAAAAATACTGTCTGCTCATTTGTAAGAAAAGAAATTAGGTTTAGTAACTCACTGTTTATAAAGTAGCTGTATGAAATCCTCAAATGAAAAGGGCTTCTGAAATACAAAGTAAAATCATCATTTCTGCATTGGCATTTGTTAATTTATTTTAAATAAATTAAAAAAAAGAAATTAATTAATCTCCTATTCAATGACTCTCTCAATCAGATAAAACATACCAAAGTCTCCGATGGCTGGCTCAGCTGGGATTCTCTCCCTTGCTCCCCTCTAACTGCCTACAGGATAAAATTCAAATTCGTTGGTTCAGTATTCAAGGCACCCCACCCCATAGTACCCCTCCTCCATCTTTACACAATCCTCCACTACTCAATACAAACATCCCAAACCCTCAAGCTGCAATTCCTGTTCTTATTATTCACTGGCTTAGCTAGACCCTTGCTATCTGTCATATATGGTGAACAAGGAGGGTCAATTTCAATCCCAGTTGCTGTCTGAATGTAGGCAGTCTTAGCTTTCTTCTTGTGGGACTAGATTTTTTCATAGCTAGTTAGGTATTGCTTTTACAGAACTTGTGAGGAAGCCCTTAAGAAAGTTATCAAAGGATTTTATAATCTTGGATTAAGATTCTTCCTATCATTTATTTCTCCAGACCCAGCATTTCACCGGGATAAGAAATTCCTGGTGAGAAAATTTCCTCTCCCAAGGCATACCTGCCACTACACTGCCAGTTATAGCTTTAGAGAGCTGCTGGTTGGCAGAAGGGAGAAGCAGCCTGCCCAGCGTCCCACAGTCAGATCTAACAAAGGCTCATTTCAACCCACATCTCCTTAGGAAACTCTAAGGCAGGCTCTCAATCTACTGTACCAGGCTTCCTCTGGTCAGTTATTGACCAGGGAGAATACAAACAAAGGAAATTCTATATAGCTCCAGCTTCTCTGAAACCTTGAACTAACTGTAAAAAGAAACAAACCTGTTATCCCTCTGGAAAGGCCAATGGGTCTGCAGCGTAAAAAGTGGACCTCGGGATGGAATACTGATGCTGCAAGGGCTCTCTCGCTTCCTCTGATCAGCTGCCACACTCTGGGCAAACCACTTAAACTTGGAGTGTTCTAGTCACTGTCTCTGAGCCTATAACACTGATTTGCAGCTCACTGTTGGCTTATAAAATACAGGAGGGGCTTAGCTGTAGTTACCCTCACCCTGACTGTCTCCTGACTCTCAGAAAGCCAGAACTCTCAGATGGGACAAATGTAGCAACAAGTATTTCATTTACCTCCTACACTTCCTTTCAGGAATACAAAGTATTTTTAAACATCTTAATAATGGGAGGCCCAATTGGTAACTTCTCCATCCCAAGGCTATCAGAGTCTGGGTGAGAACAACATAAGTCAACAGGGAAGCAACAATTTTACTGATGATGAACTGAGAATGTTTGCTGAAGAAAGCAGAATGTTCTTCCAACAGGGAGGACAAGTCAGGGGGGAAACCAAGTTGCTACACAATTACCACTCTCCTCCAGGTCCCTCAGCATCTTTCCTCTGAGCTATTTGTTTCCCTTCTAAGCTTCCCCTTTCTCCAAGTCATCTACCAGGATACCAAGGTAATCTTCCAAAGCCATAAGGGTGACTTGCCTGCTCAAGGATCATCCATGGCTCCCTATTGCCCCTAGGATAAACCACAAATTCCTTCAGTTTGGCATTGACAACCCTTCACAGCCTAACCAGCCTGTTTTACCTTATTCACCTTCACACCTTCTCCATTCTACCAAACTTGTCCTATTAGCTAGTCCCCCAAACTCTGTATTCCTTCTCCCAGTTCTGTATCTTTATAGATCACAACTAAAATTCACTCCCTCCAATTTCAAATGTTAGAATCCTTTGATTATCTCAAGAGTCACCTCCTATAGGAGTTTGGATCCCCTGACTTAGCTGTTAGGATTTACTTCTTCCTTATATTTCCTTATCTGTTGGTAAATTGTACCCACAATGGAAGTGAAAATCCTTAAGGGCAGGGACTGGCTTTCATTGTTCTCCCTAGTATCCTGGGCATCTTGAACAACACATCTTGCTCATAGCAGGCATTTAGGGAAGGGAAGGGGAATCCAGTGCCTACTATTATGCCAAGCATTATACAAATATTACCTCTTTGGGGCTTTTAATAAAAGTTTGTAAAACTGCACTGAACTGAACTGCAGTTTTTCAAAGTACTCCTGGCAAGACAATTCCTTTTAAGAGCTCTGGGTAAACTGTGACTGTGAATGCTAGGAAAGCCATTCCTTCCTCTTTGCCCAACTGGCTCAGAGAGAAAGCTGAAAACCAGCACATTACAGATGGTTTTCTTAGGGAAAGAAGGTTGCCTTGGCGGGAGAGATTGGGGGACAGTGGTATTATCATATTATCAATGATATTATATTATGCCCTGCTAGGAAGAACTTGGCCCTGCTGCTGTGCTTTATGGCCAAAGCTCACTAAAGAAGGTTGCTGCCTAACTGGGCCCCCAGGCAGAGGAGCCACAGACAGAGCAGGCAGTCCTAATCAGCCTGAAGAACCGGTTCTGGGAGATCCCATCTGAGTAATGTTTAGGACAACAAAACCACCAGGAAAAAACCAGTATGAATAATAGCTCTTGGAGGCAGGGCCAAGCCACCTAAACCTCTCCATTTCCCACAGAATATGAGGGAAAAACGAGAACTGGAACTCACCGGTGAGGAAACTCTTTCTATTAATACAGATGGGGATCTTTTCTCCAATTTATTGGCTCAGCTGGCTGGAGCAAGCAGACTTGCCCAGGGTCACACAGCCAGTGCCCATCAAGGCAGGCTTTGAACTCAGGTCTCCCTGACTTCAAGGTCAATTCTCTATCCTTCATGCTATACTGCCTCTTAATAGAATAAAAAAAAAAGGCATTTCCATATGATTTTAAAGTGGTAAGTGCTATAATCCCCATTTTACAGGTGAAGAAACTGAGGCACAGGGAGATTAAGTGCCTTCCCAAGGGCCATGTAGTATATAGTATAAGGAAGGACTCAGTCTGGGGCACCACAGAAAAAGTCCATGGATTAAATAATGCCATGCTATCAGCTTATTTCAGGTGACATCAGCATTTCTCCTATACTGTGTGAGGGAGTACACTTTCATTATGTCAGGCCATCACCTACATAACAAATCAAATATCCTATTTAGCTCCAAAGACTTCATTCCCACGTCTACCCTTCTGCCACCCTTGACTCCGGATGGTGACACCAGAAGTCATTGGTACAGGTGACCCCAAACCAAAACACACACACACACACACACACACACACACACACACACACACACGACAATCCCTATTTTAAAATTCCACTGAAGGAATTACAAAGAAGTAGAAAAATAAAGAATGTTAATAAAGAAATGTACATTCAGAAAGAAATGGAGGAAATGGAATGGAAGGAGGAAAGGGTGGATAATCAATGGGTATCCAACATATACCACTGGAATTCTTGGGATGTGGGCAGAAATGGAAGATCCCCAATACACGTGATGTCTCAAATGTATAGGAGAACATAGACAAGCATCCTAGAGTTTGAGCAGAGGTAGATGGGTTCTTTGTTGGAGGGATTATCTAGAGCCATGAGATTGAAGGTTCACATGTGGCCAGCAGGTTTTAAGCTGTCAGTCAAATTCTATGGCTAGAACAAAATCGTCTTTCTGGTACTCTCATTTTGATCCATAACACCCTGATCTCCCCAGATCATCCAGGGGGTAGACTTATTTGCCTTCTAGACTCAAGGCATTCAGGCCACTCCAGTTACTTTACATTGTGTCCAACCCTCTCTCCCTTATTCTGTATATGCCTGTATATATACACAACACACACACACACACACACACACACACACACACACACACACACACAGCTGTCTCTGTCACTCTCTCTCCTTATCTCTCTTGTCCTCTACTAGAACTTAAGCTGGCTGAGGGCAGGGGCTTAAGTATTTTTTATCACTATGTCACCATTACCTAGCATAGGGCCTGTCATACAACTGGTTCCTATAGAACATGTGTTGACTAATATGAATTCCCCAAATTCTCTAATTATATCAGGCAGTCTAGGCAGCAAGAATAGGACAAAATAAAAACCCCAAAACCCCCACAGGAATTACTAAGACAGCAAGTTCTTGGGAGGTCCATGTGGTGTGTGGGCAGAACTCTCAAGCAACTAGGGTCCAAGCATTCAGTGGCAATAGCAAAAGGGCAGGCAAGGCCCAAGTGCCACCCTGGGGCATGAGGCAAGGCACAAGGTGAGGAAGGAGTAAAACTAGGCCCATTAAACCAGGACAGTGGAGTGAGAAGCTGGACAGGCAACCTCCAGGGCATGGATGTGGGTAGGGCTGGCTACAAGATGAGAAGTGGAGAGCAGGTCTTACCAGTCCAGGGGAGACAGGGCCAGAGAAGGAAGGCTAGTTAAGATCAGAACTTTAAGGAAGCAATCAGACTAGCAATGATATTTGCTGTTATTTTTTCTTTTTGAAGGATTAATAAAATATGAAACAATGACACAAAAGGAAGACGAATAATGAGAAAAATGAATGGAGAGCTAAAATGGGGGGGCTCCTTTTCTTAAAGCTGATGGCTGGGTCCTATCCTCTTACTTGCTGGCTCACAGCTTCTCTTCCCCACCAAATCCCCATTTTTAGAGCAGGAGCCAGAGTTAAGATGAAAACCAACAACTTCCTCTTCTTCCTCCTCCTCCTCCCAAGCTGAAAATAGGGGTCCCAAGCACTCATTTTAAACCCTCTGTTCAAGTCTCAAAGTCTAAGGCAGGTCAACAGCCATTTATTAAGTACTGTGTGTTTACTACAGTGCTAAGCATAACAGAAGCAAGCCTACATATGCTAAATTAAAATGGCATTCTCTCCCATCTTTGGTTCAAGGCCAGCTCCTGGGACAGGGGTCCAGCCCTTTATCCTTTATCCCATGGATGAATGATTCCTGGCTTAGAGATCACTTGATACACTAGGGAGAGGGCAGGTATTATGGCTGCCCAGTTGTGAAGGGACTTGGGGCTGGGGGGAGGGCAGTAAGAACAAAGCTGATGGGATTTTGCCACTGGCTATCCAGCTACTCTGTCCCATACAGGGTTTTTCAAAGAAGTGCATTCTGATCTCCTCAAAGATATACATGTGGGTGGGGGAAATTTATTAGGTTTATTCTCACACCAGTCTTAAAGGTGGAACCACATTATGAAGGCTGGTTTCAGGGGGTGGAAGAGTGAGAAAAGATCCTATTATTAGCTAAGTAAATAGATTTGTCCAACTCTAAATACCCAGGCATTTTACAGTGTAGTAGCTCTTACTGTACTTATAGGCACATATTATGGTGTATATAATAGTGATGATATTAATAACAAAGATTTATAGAGCACCTACTGTGTGCCAAGCAGGGCTCAGCACTTTACAAGTATCATCTCATTTTAACCTCACAACAACCATGGGAAGTAAGTGCCTTTATTATCCCCATTTTTTAGACGGGGAGACTAAGGCAACAGAAATGAAGTGACTTTCCCAGGGTCACAGGGAGTGTCTGACTAGAATTTCATTTGTATAGTGCTTTTTTAAAAGAGCTTCTACCTTCCATTCCCAGCCTCATTACACATCATTCCCTTCCATGCACCCCTACATTCTATAGTCCAGTCAAACTGGCCCTCCTGCTGGCCACTCCAGCCTCCACCCCCTTGCATTGGGACTGTCCCCCATGCCTAGCATGACTCCCTCCTTACCTTTGTCTCTTGGAAATCTCTGGCTTCTTTCAAACTCAGGTTAAATCTCATCTGGAACAGACCTTTTGGCCGAAACCAAAGGCTAGCCTGTATATTTTGTACATCCCTATATATGTACATATAGGGCATCTACATGGCACAGTCCAGGCCTGAGTCAGGAAGACTCATCTTCATGAGTTCAAATCTAATCTAAGACATTTACTGGCTCTGTGACCTTAGGCAAGTCACTTAACCCTGTTTGACTGAGTTTCCTCAACTGTAAAAAGAACTAGAGAAAGAAATGGCAAACTACTGCAGTATCTCTGCCAAGAAAACTCCAAAAGTGGTTACAAAAAGTTGAATATGACTGAAGATCATGGAATTGAATATGTATACACACACACACACACACACACACATGTTACTGTACTATTAGCATATAAACTCTTTGAAAGGAACACTGACATTGTAAAAGAATAACAAAACCCAAACAATTTTGAAATACTTAAGAACTCTGATGATCAATGGCAATTTCAGAAAATTGTCCTTTGCCTGGGGGAGGATGGTGGGTGGATTGTTGAAGGAGAAGTAAGAGGGAGGGGGGAAAAAGGGATGATTAAAAAAAAAAACCCATAATAAAAAAAAAAAACAAAGCATGAGGCAAAGACTGGAAGCTCACTGAGGGCAGGAATGGCTTTACTTTTAGTGTTGAGATCCCCAATGCCTGAGACCTAACAGATGCTTAATAGAAGCTTGTTGGATTGGATGTTTCTAATACTGGTACAACACCACAGATTTAGAGGTGAAAGGGACCTTAGCTGTCATCCAGTACTAGTATTTTGCAGAGATGAAAGTAAGGTCAAGAGAATAAGTAACTTACCAAAGGTTGTACAGATAGGAAGAAGCTGGGTTGGGATGTGAATCCAGATACTTGGACTCCCAATTCAGTGTTCTTTGAACTGCATCAATGTAAAGTCCAGGGCCACCTAGACTATCCTCTGCTGGTAATGGAAAAACTAGTGTCTTGTAGCTTCTGGGATATTTTAATGCTGGTTATACCAAGATTTTTCTTTTTCCTGCTAAGATTAGTTATCCTTCCCACTGACTCTAAAATAACAAATGTTTCCTTTGGTTCTGGATCACAAGGAACTGTGCCCAACTAGTTACAAATAGCACAATATCTAAGGCTTGCCCTTGGATCTCTGATTGCTGGGAGAACAGGACACAATGCCAACCAAAAAACTTGACTGCTTGTGGAGTTCAAGGAAGATGACGCTCTCTCCCTTTTGAGAGAGAAAGAAATGGATTGACAAGGAGGGGGAGAGAGAGGAAGAGAAGAAGGGAGAGAAGAGGAGAGGAATGAAGAGAGAAAAGAGGAGAGGGAGAAAAGGGGGAAGAGAAAAGAGTTTCCAGCTGGGTAAAATTCCATCTCATCTCTTGCCTTTTAAGCCTTTATAGTCTGAATTTTGGCTGCCCAGGGAACCCATATTGAATTTCTAACATTGTTCCCTCTGAACTAATGCCACTGAACTAATGCAACCAGTTGGCAAGGCTAGGCAAGTCTCCAGGCTTTAAAATTTCAAATAACTTGAACTCTATTACCCAGAAACCTGAATAAACAGATTTACTCTGCTGTGGGTCTAGGGAAGAAGACGAATGATGGCATCTACCTGCAGAAAGAGGTGTGAAGAGCAAACTGTCATTGGTGCAAGCCAACACTGGGAATCAATAGAATCTGGCTTGGCATCACTGTTTCTTCTGGAAATGATTTCTGGAATTGGTATCCTTTTCCCCAGCTTTGGGTGTCCTGAGGGCCAAACTGAAGCTTCTTCCTCTTCCTTCCAAGCCCTCAGTGAATCTGGCTATTGTTCAGAGTGGTCAGGGAACTGCCTAAACATCTTTCTCCTTGGTAAGCTGAGTGATGGAAAGTGGGGAGAGGGAGAAGGAGAGAAGACTCCACGTGTGAACTCACAGGGGAAAAAGCATGCTTGCTGGCAGGACTGAGCTCTGGTCCCAGTTTTGCCATTAAAACGCTGTGATGCTGGCCCAGTCAATTCATCTCTCAACATGAGTTTCCAAAAATGAATGTGTGAACAGAATATTGGATTTGGAGTAAAAAAAAACAAAACATGGGTTTGACTTCAGGCTATGTCCTTTACTTCCTCTGTGACCTGGAGACTTTCATCCATAGCTGGTCACCTCCTGGTATCCATTCCTGGGAGGCTGGGCCATGAGTGTGTGAGTATGCTACTGGACCCTGGCCTTTGCACAATCTGTGGGTGCACACGCTGAAGATTATCAGTCTCTGAGAGGGAGTCTACTGGACTGGGAGAGGCTGGGGAATAATCTGCATCCCACAAGAAGGACAGAGCAAAGATGCCTTTTATTCTTCCCCACTCTCTCCTCCAAGGAAGGATTTCCCCTCGTGTAATGCTCCAGCACAAAGATGGTTTAAATTTAAATCTCACTGGTATCTAACTTGTTGACATTGCGTTTCAGATTCTCCTGAGGCCTGCAGGGATGGAAGAATGGCTTCCACCCGCTGGGACTTCTCCAACTTTTGTTTCAAATTGCAGCCTAAAGGCGATGCTCTTGTAGCACCAGCATTCCGGCATCAGACAAGGCATTCACTGTCTGAGAGGACATGTGGTCTGGGGTTTTAGGGATCTCCTGTAAGGAGATAAAGTTTTCTGACAGCAAATTATACAGAATGTCCTTGCTTCCATAGCAGGAATCATGGCAAAGTCTTCCACCTGTTTCTGCTCCAAGTGCTTTTCCCACAAAAGCATCCGGAATATCCTTGCACAGCAAGGAGGAAGCGATGACCTCACTCCTCTTCTGATGGGTCCCAAAGGCGAATCTGTCAAGGTTGGTTTGCCATCAGAGAAACCGGCTCTTTGCTCTCTGCTGTTTGTTTGGGCCATTTGGAAGCAGGATACTTGTCCTTAATGCTAAGTGTGGGGGCAGGCGGCGGCGGCTGGGCCATCAGTGGAAGATCAGGAAGAAGGACATCCTGTACAAAGTGTGTAATCTATAAGCGGCGAAACGCGCTGGATACCTTGGAGTAGTCCATGGTTTTCCCATCCTGTATGGTCGCGGTGAGATGGTCTGCCGCCGCGTTCCTCACCATCTGCTCAGGATCCGTATTGATGTAGCAGGGATATGCAGAGCCGGCTGCATTGGCCTTCATATTCTAGTGCCGCGTTTGTGTATCTGGCATGTTGCCAGGTTGTGTTAGATAAGGAAACTTCTTTCACAATCGTAACTCCATCCCTACCTCGGCCGTCACTTCCAGAGACGGCCTGGAACTGCGCAGGCAGAACTGTTCCGAGTTTTTGCTTTCCCCGGGGTTATTTCCTGGGGGGAAGTGGGGGGGGGGAATGCCGAGGAAGGCAGAAATTGCCCTACCTGTACTTGGCGATTTCAGGGCCCCTCACTCTTGCTTGATTTCTGAGAATGCTGGTTTTTGTTGTTGTTATTGTTGTTTTAATAAACAAATGCTTCATTAACTTCTGGTTTACATCATTCATTTCCACCAGATTTTGAGTTACAATTTTTTCCCCATTTTCCCCCTACCCACCACCCCAGAATAGCAGTCCCATAGGATATCCCCTCATCCAATCTGCTCTCTCCCATATTTTCTCCCATATCCCCTTCGACTTTACTGTTAGAGCAAGGTGAATATCTGTGCCCCAATGCCTGCACATCTTATCTCCCAATGACATGCAAAATAGTATTAATAATAGCATTTATATATATTTGAAACATTTAATTTTAAAATTTCGAATTTCAGATCCATTCCCTTCCTCCCTTGTCACCCATTCCCTCTGGGAAGATAAGCAATTCAGTATGTACATGGATAGCTAGGCAAAGCATTACCATAGTAGATAAATTATAAAAGACTGCTTATAATTCTCTCCCACCCATCCCACCCCCAACATGGTCTATTCCCTACTTTGATCCTGTCCCTCTTCTATAGTGGGTACTTCCAACCTCCCGTCCCCCCAGAATGCCCTCCCCTCCATCATCCCCCCCCCCTTTTTTTTTGCCTATTTGGAAGGCAATTGGGGTCAAATAACTTGCCCAAGGTCACAAGGCTAGGTTTTTGTTTGTGTGTGCGTTAGGTGTCTGAGGCCAGATCAGAACTCAGGTCCTTCTGACTCCAGGGCCTAACGCTCAACTCACTGTGCCACCTAGCCGCCCCGATAATCCCCCTTCTAATCCCCTTTCCCCCTACTCTGCTCTAGGTTGGGATATCCCATTTAGTATGTATGTCATTCTCTCCCTGAGCCAAATCCAATGAGAATATGGTTTCGTCTTTTTGCCTTCCTGTCCTACCCCTCCCCTGCAACCACTTTCCCTTGCTTCTTCTATATGAGATAGTTTACCCTACCCTGTCTAATGGGTATCTAATGGCAATCTAGTCTAATGCCCCATTTTACACATGAGGCTATTATACTCAAACTTCCTAAGTCCTTTATGTTAAAATGTTAAGTGCTGATCATCGAAACCAGATCTGACTGAGAAGGATAATATAATTTAAGATTCGAGATTCTTAGTGCTAAGCAAGGACCTGGTACACATTAAGGCATTTAATTAAATGTCTTTCGATGAATGTCTCCAGGAAGTAAATGACATAGCCTGAAGTCAAACCCACATTTTATTTTTTTACTCCAAATCCAATATTCTGTTCACACATTCATTTTTGGAAACTCATGTTGAGAGATGAATTGACTGGGCCAGCATCACAGCGTTTTAATGGCAAAACTGGGACCAGAGCTCAGTCCTGCCAGCAAGCATGCTTTTTCCCCTGTCACACATAGAGTCTTCTCTCCTTCTCCCTCACCCCACTTTCCATCACTCAGCTTACCAAGGAGAAAGATGTTTAGGCAGTTCCCTGACCACTCTGAACAATAACCAGATTCACTGAGGGCTTGGAAGGAAGAGGAAGAAGCTTCAGTTTGGACCTCAGGACACCCAAAGCTGGGGGAAAATGATACCAATTCCATAAATCATTTCTAGAAGAAACAATGATGCCAAGCCAGATTCTATTGAAGCTTGGTTGAAGTACACTGAGGTAAGCAAGTGAGTGTTTCTTTTATTCTAACAGCATTTTATTTTAGCTTGCAAAATGATCATCTGTTCACTGCATCCCTCCCTACAACTTATTCCAAGAGGCTGCCAAATCCCTAAACCGAAAGTTGACTTCCCCCATTCCTACCCTTTTCTATTCTTCAAAGACAACTTCACCCTGAAGAACAACTTTTGGCATAACAGGAACTAGCCAGCTTAACCTATCCTGAAAGTGAAACTTATGATGTTAATTACACTATGCCAGCACTTTCACATGTCTTTATCCTCCCTTCCTCTTTGGTACAATCATAATAGTTTTTTGAAACCAAAGGAGTGTTGGGTGGGGTGGGGGGCGGCAAAGGGGAAGAGAAGTAGTCATCTCAACACTTATAAGCAGTTCTCATAACTAGAGAGTATTTCTCTTAAATTTAGGTTTGGCGATTACAGTTCATTCTAATTCACATCTTTTCCACTTGCCATTTCAATGAAAAGGTGCAATCCACCCCGCATTCTCTTCTGTCCTGCATGGACTTTCACTGTATTTCTAAACAGGCAAAAGTTTTCCATCATAGATTCATCTCTACTTTCTATACAGCCACGTCATTCTCATGGGTTTCATCAAGTGACTCTAAAAAGACTCCAGAAAATGTTTCTTCCCCCAAAATGTAATTTATAAGAGAAATTTCTACAATGAATCGCTAGAATTAAAAAGTAAAGCTAAGCTGAACTTCTGAGGATGTAAAGAAATGATATAACACTTTCAAAGTAAAAAAAGTTTTTGAAGACCTATGTGGGATTGTGAGATGGACAAAAAAACAATCTATTGTAGTGAATTAGGTTTCACAACTCAAGTGATACTGATTTGCTTCAAACTCTTACATAAGACTTTATTTTAAGCTTCCTCTGTGACAGTGTAACACCAAATTAAGTCATTCGTTTTCACCTGACTACAATTCCCCAGCTCTAATTCCCCAGTGGGTTTTCAATTTAAAAGAAGCACTTGTCCTACAAAATAAGAAACGCCAAGGGACAAATGACTCCTAAAATGGCCCATGAGGATGCCTAGTTTTTCTCATCCCTACATTCAAAAGTATGAGAGTGTTTACATAAGTTTCCAAGTTTGGTTCATTGTCACTAACCTTTCTGAGCTGAGATTCCCATCCTGGAAAATGGGAGTAACACACAGCTAGTGGTGACATCTGAACCCAAGCCTTCCAAATTCTAACTGCCCGGCTTTATCTCCTCCACTCCCCCTAGGCGACCGCCCTCATTCGCCTGCCTCTCCCTACCAGCCATCTGAAGCAAGCGCGCGCCCCTAGATACGAGGCAGTGGAAGGGCAGTAAGAGTTTCTGCATAGCACCTGGGGCTTACTCACCTTGCAGGGAAATAGCACAGCAGAGGCCACTTTTTCCATGGCCAGGTTCCTGATGCTAGGGGTCAGGGATCCCCGGCACGTCGGGCAGCAGCTCAGCTTCTGGCGGCATTGGTTACAGACCAAGTGGCCGGCCTGGCACTGCAGGATCGGGGGCAGGACATAGTCAAAACAGACCGGGCACTCGAAGAGCGAAGTCAGCTCGTGGTGCTGGGGAGAGACGGGCCCGCCACCGCCGCCTCCTCCTCCAGGGCCCGAGATCACTGAGGCCGCGGCGGCCACCGCGGACGAGCCAGGTCCGACAGCCGAGATGGTGGCGGCGGCGGCGGGGGGCGCAGCCTGGGACTGGGCGTGTTGCTGTGCCTGCTGCTGCTGCGAAGGCTGCTGCTGTTTGCCACAGGGTTTGTTAGCACCGGGTCCGGCGGAGGACGGGCGGCTCATCGCGTTCCGAACCAACCATCGAACTGTGGGCGCCGCTCGGCCGGGGCACAGAAATCAACCCACTTCCTTCCCGCTGGGGTGTTTCTGTGTGAAGCACCAACTGTGGCCTCACCGGGACCGCCCACTGCTCCGGGGAAGCAAGCTGGGGCGAGCCAAGAGGCGGGGAGCTGCGGGGAGCTCCGGGGAGCCGTCTCTGCCAGCCGCCGCCGCCGCCGATTGGACGCCTCCAGCGTTCCAGCGATAGCTCGGGGTCCCAGCGATGTCTCCACTCTCCAAAGCGTCTTCCAACGCAGCTGCTCCCACAGGCCCAAGGAGCCCGGGCGCGCTTTCCTCTCTCTCCAGCCAGCCTTCGCCCCGCCTATCCACGAGGAGTACCACCTGCCTGCCCCACTTCCAGCCTGACCGGGAACCGAAGCCGTGCGCGGAGCCTCAGTCCGCCCGCTTCTGGAATATTATCTGACGCTAGAGACCGAGGTGACGTGACGCCACGGACACGTGTGTGATTCCGCCCTGCCACTTCGCTGCGGGCACTGGCAGGGGCGGCTTGCCCACAGAGCTTGACTCCGCCCGCCTTCGGTGGGGCGTGGACTGAGGCGTTCCCCGCCTTGATGAGGGAGGAAAGGGCCCTGCTTGTTGTAGTGCTGGCCAAGTTTCCTGGCTGCCCCTGGAAGCTGCCCTTGGCATTGAGCGGCTTTCCTGCTTGGAGCTGGCAGCCGTCGGATTGCCAGAGTGGGGATTTCGCGTCTCTGCGTTTTAGAAGCTTCTAAGCTCCAGAGGGAGGGAGCGAGCGCCCTGACACAGACCAGCTCAAGGCTAGGGCCCCTCCCCCACTCTCCCCCCGGGCCATTCAGTCTTCCCAGAAGGCTGATCTTGTTTTCAGCCACGCCCGAGCGCACTAGGTAGCAACCTGGGCAGAGTCATTCAGAAACCAGAAAGACCACTGTATACTCTGCCAATAGATTTTTTTTTTTGTATAGCCATCACTTTGGCATAATGCTGGGTATATAGTCTTCGCATAATCATCCATATCGATTGACTGTGCCTTGTGTGCTCTGTGGGGGCTGTAAGCCCTAAGGTTAGGTCCTCTGGTAAGGAGGATGGAGATTTTCCTTGACAGCAGTCAGAAGACTGGGCTCCCCTGTGGAAGGTTTGCTGGAGGGGAGTCGCCTTTCCAATAGATCATTTACACATGTGGGACCTTGTTTTGGCGGCCATGGAGGAGAGGAGCCTTCAGCTGGCAAGCAAAACAAGGCATGTGTAAGCAACCAGGTCGTGAAGCTCCCTGACCCTGGTCCCGGTGACCATCCAGTGTGGACTGGCTGTAAGCTGAGTCTGGCCAGTTTTCTGAGCAGTGGCACTTTTGCTAGGATGGGGCCAGAGAAAGGAGCTGAAACAGCGGCCCCACCCAACACTTCTTAAACCAGCTGATTAGTCAACCTGGTAAAGGCTACTTCTGTTTAATGTTAACCAGTGCCTTTTGAGTGCCTACAGGAGGGAGTTCAGGGACCCATGGGTTGCATTCAGGGCTGAGCTGGGAAATATTTAACAATCAGCTCTTCAAAATAAGTGGAACACACTTGTTGAAGCTTTAATGTGCAATTTTCTCTATCTTTTCAGTCTAGACAATCAAAACAATAAATCAAGTCATTGATAACACATCAATCATTTCTAGCATTTGCTGATTTCCAAGGTGTAATTGCTCATGGCACTGTCAGGGTCAGGCTCTAGCAAACCCCTGCTTGCATTGAACCCCACCCTGGACATTTAGAAGCTGTATGACCAGGGTCAAGGCCTTATCTCCTCTGACCCCCCCTTTCTTCATCTTTGAAAAGGACACAGTATTACTAGTGGTTCATTCCACCCAGGGGTGGGGAGGATCACACACTGAACATTTTAAATCACTTTATCACTTTCATAATCACTAGGAAAAGGTCAGCTGTCATTTCTGTATCACTAAGTGACATTCCTAAAGCACAGATCTTCCACAATGTCACCTCCTTGTTCAGCAAACTTCTGTGACTGGTACTTCTGGGATCTAAAACAAACTCTTCTGCTGGGCATTGTTTTAAAGTACTTCCAAACCTGCTCTGAGCTTCCTTCCCAGCCTTATTATACATTATTACCCTTCATACACCATGCATTCTAGCCAAAGAGGCCTTGATATTTATCACATGGCATTCCATCTAGCCTCCTGCCTTTGCAGTGGCTGCTCCCCCCCCACCCCATGCTTGGAGTGAGCCTCCCCCACCTGGCCTCTGCCTCATAAAATCCCTGCTTTCCTTCCAAGTTCAGTTCAATGGCTTGAATTCTAAATGGGGCCTTTCCTGATTCCCCCCATCCTAGTGCTTTTCGGGGACAGCAAAGGGGTATCAGAGTAGCATGAGCTTGAGCCAAAGAATGGTTCAAAACAGATAGGAAAAAATTCAACACAATGGGAAGAATACACACTACAGTAAGAGTGACAATTACAGTTGCCATTATGGGATACAATATGGCAATAAAGGACTGGTGGATAAATCAAGCAATAAAGTTTTTCTATTCCTGCGGGGTCTGTGCTGTCAGCGTCGTCTGCGACCTCGGTTTTTCTTTTCCTGGGTCTCCTTGTCCATTATCTTGTTCATCCTCCAAGGAGTGTGTCCTCCAGTATGGAACCCACTGTCCTCTTCTGTCATCTGGAATGACATAAACATACCCAGGCCCCCACACGGCCACCCTGCCTGGACCCAACCATGTTTTCTGTTTTTAGTGGGTCCCCTTAACTCCCCTTTAAGGAGGGTCTTGAGGGTGTGGTTCACATGCTCAACCATTGCCTGGCTGGTGGGATAGCAGGGGATACTTGTGATTCTAAGGATGTTACTATAGAGTGGACTCCTTTTTTCATTATCTGCGAATTTTTGACAGAGTGGTTTTGTTAGTGTGCCAAAAGCGCATAGCTGGGGTACAATTGAATTGTGCTGAAAATTGTAGATAGTTATGAGTATATATGCTTGATATATTCTTGCCTGTGTCACCTGTCCTCCTTTAGACATACCCCCTACTCCCTTTTCTTGTTTTGCTAAAAGTGTTTTGAGGGTGCGATTAGCACTCTCCACCACAGGATACTTACCTGAGGATGCTAAAAGCACATCACCTACTTGTTTAAGGAATGTGGCTATACTTACTTGTCTGTTCTCTTGGTTCTATTACCATTTGGACAGTCGTCCAAGGGGCTACATAGATCTCCTTTTCTAGGGTGTTGACCAACTGGATGTCTGCCAGGCCCTCATATCTTGATATTCCTGAGGGGTGGTCCCAGAACCTTGGGACTCCACGGGGTAAGTTTCTCTACCATATATTGGAAATTTGCCTTCTTACTCTCTCTACAAAATTTTGCAAGGTGCCCTTGTTTTCCACAGGCTAAGCAGATAGGCTTAATTCCTGCTTTCCCTAGTGCTCCCTGGACTCTTTGTCTGCACTCTCCTTGTAAGTGTCCAGGTTTTCCACATTTAAAACATTTCCTAACCTCTCTCATCATTCGATGAGTGTATTCCTTGAGCAATAGCACCTGCCATGGCTTGGAGCTGATTGGCATGATAATCTATTCCTGTTACCCTTCTGATTGAAAAAAAAACACCTTGGATCATAGTGATAACCAGATGCCAGGAGCTTATCTCTGAGAGAACAAAAACTGCTGTTCACACCTTTCAATGCAAACCATCCACACCTGATACCTAAAATCCCAAAGAATGGCAAACCACTCTCATTCTTGCAAAGACACACAAAACAGAAAGACACAGAAAACAACAGAATGGACAAAACAGTTACGTGGCACTCTCAGGCCAGAAA
This sequence comes from Gymnobelideus leadbeateri, assembly GCA_011680675.1. Taxonomy (NCBI): domain Eukaryota; kingdom Metazoa; phylum Chordata; class Mammalia; order Diprotodontia; family Petauridae; genus Gymnobelideus; species Gymnobelideus leadbeateri. Next base: position 72,897 of record WOXC01008052.1, on the reverse strand, counting down.
ATACTTACGAAACAGCTGCGTCACATGAATGTTTCGAGCCTCTTTTGGCGCTTTCCTCTCTCAGATTAAACAAGTCAATTAAGATAGAAAGACGGCAGAAATGGGGAAATGCTGGAATCCCTCCCCACTAGTCCCTACTGACCAGCATCCCAAGTCCTCACTCCCATACACCTGTCCTCGAAACCGTCTGCGGGCAGGGACTGGCAGTGAAGTGAGACTAGGCTCTTTTCAGGACTTTCAGAGATATAAAATGACAAGAGAGAGAAAGTTTTTCCCTACCAGCTCGTTAGCCACTCAGAATGATAAAGAGATAAAGCTTAAGAGCTTTAACCTGCTCAGACTAAAGAATTCCTACCTGTCCCGTTTCTGACCTGGGCTGATTCTCCCCTCCCTAGAAATACAGAAAGGGGTTTTTTTCCTCCTTGGGGCCTACCAGGGACTTGTAACTTGGGGGGCTATCCTCCGGCTCCCCAGAAACCCACCCTGAGGCAGACGCCCCTTTTGTTAAGGTGTTGGTAGTTTGACTGGATTCGGTGACCAATTAAGGGCACTGTGGTGTTCCGGGCAGAGCGGCTTTAACTGCTGAAAACATCATGAAATCTTTATCTGTCAATAAAGTCGGATCATTATCATGATATGAAAAGCCATCTGTTTTCCCACTGTGACCCATCTCGCTGAGTCTAGCCCAGTAAAGCAGACCCAGGGGGACACGATAAGTATTTTGTCCACAAAATGTCAGCACTCCTTCAGAGAGAAGGAAAGGTCTTTGTCTGCCGACGCTTTCCTCACCTGTTGAGCATAAATCTCTGAGTCTTCTGGCTTGATGGCGGGTATTATCAATCCCTGCCCCATCTTACTGCCTTCCGGCCGTCTTACTAAAATGTAAGGCTGTTGTGCCTTCCCTCTCAGGCTATACCTTAGAGGAGCATCGGCCTGTTACCCTCTCAGTCCCTGTTCAGGGCACCGTTTGTAGAGATTCTCTCGGGCTGCAGTCCCGACTGGCCGACCTTACCTTTACCAGGTCTTCGGACGTCTCAGGAGCAAAAAACAAAAACAAAAACAAAAAAACGCACAACAGAATGCCAGGACTCAGGATCAGGCTCAACAGGTTTATTCAATGGCTGCTACATGACTCCTCTGCTACCTGACTCTGACTCTTGATGACTCCCTGATGACTAACTCCCCACTTCTGGGAGTCTGCTCGAGCTCGCGCTCGCTCTCTCTCTCTCTCTCTCTCTCTCTCTCTCTCTCTCTCTCTCGCTCTCTCTCTCTCTCTCTCTATATATATATATATATCTGGCTGGAGGGGGAGGAGACAACTTCCATTGGATGAAGAACTCTCAATGCACAGCAAAAGTTAATTTTCGAGTTTGCAGAAAGCACCTCCGGGTATCTTGGGCCTTCCAGGCCCTTGCACTCCCTCACGCCAAATCCAGGGCCTATAATTTGGGTGTTTATATATTGTCTCCTCAAGTAGACTTTAAACTCAGAAAGTTGAAACCCTACTCCATCTCTTTTCTTGTGCCCCCACCCCCTTCCCTGTGAGAACCTACTGTGGGGCTTTTAAACACATGTGGGGGCATGACATGTTCAAGAAATTGTGGAATGTGAAGGAAATTGCCCAAGAAACAAGAATACTTAAATATTTTAAAGAAAAACGCCCATGACATATCAGGCAGGATGTCATACAGACATTTCTAAATTCCCCCAGGAGCTTTCCACAGCCAAAAGTTTCACCAGACCAAGCTCTGTTGAGTTACTGAGTCATCTTTAAACCAAACGAAAAAAAAGGGCCACATTGTGTTCTGAAAATGCACACAAATTTGCCTGCACAGTTTGTCAGTGCCTCCTGGCAAGGACTGATTCACTGCAAGACGATAAGAGCATTGCCATTCCTATCAATATCATTAGTAAAGTTTAAGAGAGGTTGGTGTTTTATTCTCTCTTCTATTAATGTACAAGTAGGTATTCATCTACGATCTTCTTAGAGCTCCTTCTGACATGTTAAGGAAGAAGAAAAAAAAAACCTATTACTGCAACCTCCAAACCACCCTTTAAAATATGAGTCTGGAGGGGAAGACCCAGTTAAGGAAAGGCATGTCACAAAGGGCAGGGTGGGGGTGAGGGGAAAGAAGTAAACCTTTAATCTACTAGAATTGTAAAATAAGTCCTATGCTATAAGGGAGTACTGCCCACTTGAACTCCTGTGAGCCTCAAGAAGCATCTGAATGTGATCTTCAGAGAAGCTTTGGTTAAAACCACTTTTACTACCTGGGGAAAAGCACCTCCTTGAAAGAAAACTAAGTAACCAAAGTGTGCTAGAACTTGATAGGTCCTTATGTCAAAATCTTGGTGCATTGGCAAAGACAGCTCTGTGCTAGCTAAATATTGGGAAGATGGTGTGGCAAAATCGAGTCAAGAACTCAAGTCTTTATTAAGCAAGCACCAATGTTCCACACACTGTGCTAAATGCTGGAGAAACAAAGAAAAGCAAAAAACAGACCCTTCTCTCAAGGAGTTCACGGTCTCAGGGATCGGGGAGAAAACTTCCAAAGAACCACATACACACAGGGTGTATACAGGGTGATCTTAGAGGAAAGGCACCAGCAATAAGGAGGATCAAGTGAAGTTTCTTGGAGAGGGTGGGATTTTATTTTATTTTGTTTTGCTTTTTTGGAGGGGGGGTGGAATGTAGGGCAATTGGGGCTAAGTGACTTGCCCAAGGTCACATGGCTAGTTTTGGGTTAAGTGTCTGAGGCAGGATTTGAACTCAGGTCCTCCTGACTCCAGGGCTGGTGCTCTATTCATTGTGCCACCTAGCCACCCCCGAAGGTGGGATTTAAGCTAGTTCCCGACAAAAAAAGAGCCAGAATGGCCAGGAAGAAGAGGTGACCAGGGATTCTATCCACTTCATCTAGCTGCTCTAAACTTAATGTTCGCCATAAAGAAAATTCTAACACCCTTTTGGGAAGTTTTTTCAGTAAAATGAAAAAACATGTGCCTCAGGCCTAAAAGAAATAAACTACTCGTGTTCCTTTTGCAAATTATTTTGCTTCTCTGGGCCCTTATTGATCACTAGTTGTAAAATGGATGAGTTGGACTAGATTGGTGATGGCAAACCCAAACAGAAAAGGAGGATGCTGAGCCATATCCAGGGATTCCTGTGGACCACATGGGGGTTTTCAAAGCCCACACATGTTTATCTCTCTCTCTCTCCTTCCCTCCCTTCCCACCCAACATTTCTTTCTTTCTTTCTCTCTCTTTCCTTCCTTCCTTCTTTCCTTCTTTATCCTTCCTTTCCTTCTTTCTTCCTTTCTTCCTTCCTTCTTTCCCCTTCCTTCCTTCCTTCCTTTCCCACTGACACCAAAATCGGTGACAACCACATTTGAATCAGGTTTGACCATGACTGAAAGTGAAGTTCGATGCATGTGGCCCATGGACAAGGCATGTTGGCTACCCTTGGAGTAGGTGATGTCAAAGTCCCTTTCAAACTATAAATCCTATGATTTTGCAGCATAGTATATTACATTAGCATCTTCTGAAACCACTAACAGGGAAGAAGGGATGGTCAAAGGAGAACAAACCACAAAAACCTGTAGCTTAAAAATAATCATGAATTGGCTCAAGATGATAATAAGTTATTTGCTGGTTTATACCACACACTATATTGAAACCTTCCAGAGGTAGCTGACTTCCTGGGCTCTGAATAATAAATGCAGGTCTCTGTACCCAAGTGGAAGTGTGGTTCAGTGGCCTGGGCGTCAAAACACTGGGGTGCTTGTTCTCACTCTGACCCCTTGAGGGTGTCCTGAGACTCTTGTCCTCTTTCTCATTCTTTCAATAATGCTTTCTTTGCCTATGCCTCTTATTACTTATGGAAATAAGGGCTCTCTGTGCAGTGAGAAGAGTTACTGTTTGCAGAGGCAGTGTTACTGGGAGTACACTGAGCCTGTCAGGTCGACTGGTTATTATTATAAGAGCAAGGCTTACTGTAACCTCTCCCAGCTCTTTCAAGGTTGTGAGCCAAGCCAGTTTTGCAGATAAGATAAAAATATCCTCATACCTCCCCAGATTTTCATCAGCTGCAGGGGGGAAAATCCCCAACACCAAGACCTCTAGTTAGTCCTATCTTAACCATTCATGCTCCTCTATGAATTACAGCACGAGGCATGAAACTGATGACATTCCTTCATGCAATCTACTATGAACCAGAACTATGCTAGATGCTGGAGAGATAAGGCAAAAAAGAAAATTTTTCTGCCCTCAGGGAGCTTATGTTCTATTGGGAGAGACAACACATGAAAGGAGGCATGGCAGAATGCACTTGTACTGGACTTGGAGTCAGGAAGTCCCAAGTTTGAATACTTCTGACATTTATTCATGGCCAGGATTTATATATTACTTTAAGGTTTACAGAGCATTTTATATATTACAAAGTGGGTGCTGTAAGGCAGAATGTGTCTTTGTGACTCACATTCCAAGTCTCCAAGGAGTCCATATACAGCCCTCTATCCACTATGCCACCTGGCCATGAGACCTTGAGCAAGTCCCTTAACCCTTTCTGGGACTCAGTTTCCTCATTTGCAAAACGATGGGGCTAGAGCTGAGGGACTTCTAAGGTTCCTTCCAGCTCTAAATCTGTGATTCTATGATTCTAAATACATACATGCATATATATATATATATATATATATATATATACAAATCCATATAGACACCTATACACACACACACACACACACACACACACAATATATATATATATACTAAAAGTTACAAGGTAACTTTTTGACAGTGGTACTTAACAACTGGGGGGAGCAAGAGGGGATTTTGAAAAGCCTTCTGTCTGATGTGAGGTTTGAGTTAAACTTTGAAGGAAGCTTGGGATTTTAAGAGGAGGAGATGAGCAGGGAGAACATTCCAGGTGTGGAGGATAGGTGATATACAAACGCACATTGGTATCACGTACAAGCAGCAGCAAGATGTTGGTTTAGCTGGACTACGGAGTTCATGAGGGGGAGTAATGGAAGATAATGGAGAAAGAGAGACTGCCTTTACTCAGTATTTTTTAGACCTGAGGCTGATTTCTTCATGTGTGTTCCCAACATTGTAACTAGCTCATTTTGTTCCTGACACAAAAATATGAAATTATGCTGTGTCCCCTCCACTTGCCCACTGGAATAATGATGCTTGGCTAGTAAATAAATGCATGTTTAAATGGGATCAAGCCCCAAGAAGCATGGGCGGGGCTGGACCACAGGCTTTGGCTCAACTTTGAAGGACTCGCCCTGGGAAGAGGATGAATGAGGGGATGAATTAGATTAAAAAGGAGAGAGAGCGTCTGGCTTGCTTGTTTTGCCCTTGTCTGTCCCATGTGGCAAATGGCTCTCCTTTCCTAGACTCCTCCCTTGGATGTGAGTGAAGGTGGGGTGTGTGCCCTTTTCCCCACACTTTGCCCCTTTCTGAGCAGCACAGCATCTGCTCCTGTCTGGGTGGCAGGTGCTTGACTAGTTAAATTGATCCTAGATTTTCCATCTCCCGATTGCCTTTTATGCTTCCTTCCCTCATTCTGTTCTCTCCTCCTGCTCCTATCTCCCTCCTTCCCCCCTCCCTCCCCTCAGTATCTCCCTCTCCCTCTCTCCTCTGCCCCTGATACCCTTCCTCCCCGGTGCACCCTTGACAACCCCAAAGTCACGTTGGGGGATGTCCAAGGGGAAGCCCTGTGCTTGGTATCCCCCTCATTTGAATCGCAGCACTCCCCCTATAAACATATTTGTGTTTCAGTGGTATGGGTGAACTCTTCAAAGTCCTCTCAGCGGCTCTTCCCCCAAGGGAACCTGGTTTGCCTGTACCCTGGGTCTAACCGCTTGTATCATGGAACACCTCTTTTCTGACTCCCCTCCCAGCTGTGTATACTAGTTCGGGTCCTTCCCCAGGTTTATCTCTACTCTGGTGAGGGAACAAGGGAACATTTTGGCCTCTGGACACGCGTCATACGCACCTGTGTGGTTAAGGATTAATTTTGCCTAATTAGGATCGGATTCGCTCCCACAAAATGACACGTGTTCACCAAAACCAATAATAAAAAGGAGTTTATTATAGGAAAAAGAATGGTAAAGAACATTTCTTACATATGCAATATAGGCAACACGATAAGGCTAATAAGCTTAGTAAAATTAAAAGTATCACTATAAGCATAGAAGAAAATGAAAGAGAAAACATCACCAATCGGGGGAGCACCAGCTCTTCACTTTTTTCACAATGGCTGGGGAATCCCCTGTTTCAGCCTGTGAGTCCCGACTGGGGGGGGGGGGGTTCCCAGGCAGAGCGTCCTCTCTGGTGAGATTCAGAATTGGGTGTTTCACTAACTTTTAAGGAGTTAGACAAAGAAGGCTTTGTGCCAAGTGAGTTAAAAAAGGACCAGCAAGTCTGAAGAAGGAGGCAAGGACTCAGAAGTTTAGGATAAGCTGGGGAAGCAGACTAGTCAACAAGGATGGGAATGTGCTCAGTAAACATCCCAACATCTGTGGCCAAAGTTTTTACTTACTAAGGAAACTCTGGGCAGATAGCCAATCCTCCCAGAGTTCAAAGAAGTCCAGGAGTGGCTAGCCCCTGGAATCTATAGGCACACACAAATGGTGGGGTTATACCAGGGTCACAAAGGGAAATGTATAGGCCGTGGATGATATCATTATAAGGCATAAAAATTAACCCTTCATTCCGGCCTTGATATTGGACAGGGTATATGCAGCACCTACTAATGGAGTTACTCTATGATATATGCCTTTAGTCTTACAAAACATATAACAATTACAGAAAAAAATAAAAAGAATAAACACAATAATAGTAACAATATGGGAGTAGCTAGGGAAGTAAAATACTTGGATGCAGTAGAGGATTGAAATAAAAAATCATACCAATGATGGTTAGTATCAGTGGTTATTAAATGGGATACCCCAACTAATTTCCCAGCAACTATGTGGGTCTGTACCCAATGTTCACTGAGAGCTCTCTGGTTTTTATCTAGCAGTTGCCTAAGCTGTGTCGACTGATTTAGAAGTTTCATCAGAGGATTTAAAGACAAAGAGGTTTGAGGGAAAGGGAGAGATTTGGGTACCCAAGAGACAGTGACATCATCCACTGTGTCAGGAGAAAAGTAGAAATCATCCCCCTGCCAGTGGAGAACCAAAATATTCTTCAAACATCCCACATAGGGAGCAAATTGACCTACAGACATCAAATCACTCTGGTCATTAGACACTATACAAACATACTGAATATCCACTTCATATAACATAGAAAAGTTAGCTATAGGATAGAGTCAAATCACACAAGTTAGAGGAGTGGGTTAACAAACAGGGCTCCATCTGCCTGCTAACCATCCCACAAATAAGTTCCTTTGTCAGCAGCAATGTAATCATCTAAAGTGTGAGTTACATTAGCATTATCTATAAAAGCTCCCAGTACATGTGGCAAAGCTATCAAGCAGAATAAAAGGATTTACGTGGAAATTACACATCACAGTCCAGGTTCGTATTCTGTAATGGATCACTGTGCCAGTGCAAGTTGTAGCTGTGCATACCGGGGTTTTACTTCCTGGGACATCCAATGATTGTTGGGCAGATCATGATTCAGTAAAGATACCCACATATCCCGGTCACCATTGACAAGAAGTCTCTGAGCATTCTCCTTTTGTATTAACATATACATATTTTGTAAGGAACGTTTAGTCCAACTGTATAGGGTCGATACATTAGCATCAAATTGAATTATATTACTGGCTGAAGTACCGAAACCATGTAAAAACTGTTTTTGAAATTCTAGGGTGTGGGGGGGACTTCTCCCGCAACTTTTGTTTTGGGAGTTTTCTGACAGCAAATTATACAGAATGTCCTTGCTTCCATAGCAGGAATCATGGCAAAGTCTTCCCCCTGTTTCTGCTCCAAGTGCTTTTTCCACAAAAGCATCCGGAATATCCTTGCACAGCAAGGAGGAAGTGATGACCTCACTCATCTTCTGATGGGTCCCGAAGGCGAATCTGTCAAGGTTGTTCTGCCATCAGGGAAACCGGCGCTTTGCTCTCTGCTGTTTGTTTGGGCCATTTGGGAGCGGGATACTTGTCCTTAACGCTAAGTGTGGGGGCAGGCGGCAGCGGCTGGGCCATCAGTGGAGGATCAGGAAGAAGGACATCCTGTACAAAGTGTGTAATCTATAAGCGGCGAAACGCGCTGGATACCTTGGAGTAGTCCATGGTTTTCCCATCCTGCATGGTCGAGGTGAGATGGTCTGCCGCCGGGTTCCTCACCATCTGCTCAGGATCCATATTGATGTAACAGGGATATGCAGAGCCTGCTGCATTGGCCTTCATATTCCAGTGCCCCGTTGTGTATCTGGCATGTTACCAGGTTGTGTTCGTAATTCCATCCCTCAGTCACTTCCAGAGACTCCTGGAATTGTGCAGGGAGAACTGCTTCTGGGTCTTCTTCAGAGGTCGCTGGGTTATTTCCGGTTCAGGGGGTGGGAATGGTGACGAAAGGAGAAATTGGAGATTTCATTCTTGCTGGCCCAAGGGAGGCCCGATTTCTGAGAGCACTGGTTTTTTTTTTTTAATTAACAAATGCTTTATTAACTTCTGGTTTACATCATTCATTTCTGCCAGATTTTGAGTTACAATTTTTCCCCGTTTTCCCCTACCCACCATCCCAGAATAGCCTAGTATGACTGCCTCCTTACCTTTGTCTCTTGGCAATCTCTGGCTTCTTTTTTTTTTTTAATTAATTTGTTAGTTTAGTTTCAGTTAACAAGATTCAATTCCATAATGCCTTGATTTTCAAATTTCCTTTACTTCCCTCCCCCCACCCCCCACAGCAGCATATAGTCCAGTATAGGATCTACAAATACGTTCATATTAGACATTAGTCCAATTACAAAGGCTTATTGTACTAGGTGGGATGAAAGATGGTAAAGAAGAAATAAAACCAAACAATGAAAAGAAAAAGATCAATTAGTTAGCTTCCATCAGGATTCAGGCTCAGTTCTTTCTAGTTATGTCTCTGGATGTTGCATTTCTCTCTTTCTTGAGTTTTTCGGGGTTGACTTATATTACTGCATTGCTGAAAAGAGTCCAGTCTGTCATAGTTGGTCATCACACATATAATATGTCTGTGATTGTATACAAATTTCTTCTGATTCTATTCTTCTCGCTAAGCATCAGTTTGTATAAGCCTCTCCAGGTAATTATGAAATCTGTCACCTCCGCGTTTCTTATAGTACAATAATATTCCATTACATTCATATACCACAACTGCCTGTTCATATCCTTTAACCATTTATCAATTGGTGAATGACTTGTATTCTTATAGATTTGACTCAATTCTCTGTATAGTTTAGAAATGAGTCCTTTATCAGAGATAGAGCTTGTAACAATTCTTTCCCAATTTCCCACCTCCCTCTTGATCTTGGTTACATTGGCTTTGTTTGTACAGAAGCTTTTCAATTTAATATAATCAAAAGTATCCATCTTGCATTTTATAACGCTCTCTAATTCTTGTTTGGTCCTAAAGTCTTCCCCTCTCCACAAATCTGACAGGTAAACTATTCCTTGCTTTCTCAGAATGCTTACAGTATTATCCTTTACACCAAGATCATGCACCCATTTAGACTTGATTTTGGTATATGGTGTTAGATAATGATCTATGCCCAGTTTCTGCCGTACTGTATTCCACTTGTCCTACAAAATAAGAAACGCCAAGGGACAAATGACTCCTAAAATGGCCCATGAGGATGCCTAGTTTTTCTCATCCCTACATTCAAAAGTATGAGAGTGTTTACATAAGTTTCCAAGTTTGGTTCATTGTCACTAACCTTTCTGAGCTGAGATTCCCATCCTGGAAAATGGGAGTAACACACAGCTAGTGGTGACATCTGAACCCAAGCCTTCCAAATTCTAACTGCCCGGCTTTATCTCCTCCACTCCCCCTAGGCGACCGCCCTCATTCGCCTGCCTCTCCCTACCAGCCATCTGAAGCAAGCGCGCGCCCCTAGATACGAGGCAGTGGAAGGGCAGTAAGAGTTTCTGCATAGCACCTGGGGCTTACTCACCTTGCAGGGAAATAGCACAGCAGAGGCCACTTTTTCCATGGCCAGGTTCCTGATGCTAGGGGTCAGGGATCCCCGGCACGTCGGGCAGCAGCTCAGCTTCTGGCGGCATTGGTTACAGACCAAGTGGCCGGCCTGGCACTGCAGGATCGGGGGCAGGACATAGTCAAAACAGACCGGGCACTCGAAGAGCGAAGTCAGCTCGTGGTGCTGGGGAGAGACGGGCCCGCCACCGCCGCCTCCTCCTCCAGGGCCCGAGATCACTGAGGCCGCGGCGGCCACCGCGGACGAGCCAGGTCCGACAGCCGAGATGGTGGCGGCGGCGGCGGGGGGCGCAGCCTGGGACTGGGCGTGTTGCTGTGCCTGCTGCTGCTGCGAAGGCTGCTGCTGTTTGCCACAGGGTTTGTTAGCACCGGGTCCGGCGGAGGACGGGCGGCTCATCGCGTTCCGAACCAACCATCGAACTGTGGGCGCCGCTCGGCCGGGGCACAGAAATCAACCCACTTCCTTCCCGCTGGGGTGTTTCTGTGTGAAGCACCAACTGTGGCCTCACCGGGACCGCCCACTGCTCCGGGGAAGCAAGCTGGGGCGAGCCAAGAGGCGGGGAGCTGCGGGGAGCTCCGGGGAGCCGTCTCTGCCAGCCGCCGCCGCCGCCGATTGGACGCCTCCAGCGTTCCAGCGATAGCTCGGGGTCCCAGCGATGTCTCCACTCTCCAAAGCGTCTTCCAACGCAGCTGCTCCCACAGGCCCAAGGAGCCCGGGCGCGCTTTCCTCTCTCTCCAGCCAGCCTTCGCCCCGCCTATCCACGAGGAGTACCACCTGCCTGCCCCACTTCCAGCCTGACCGGGAACCGAAGCCGTGCGCGGAGCCTCAGTCCGCCCGCTTCTGGAATATTATCTGACGCTAGAGACCGAGGTGACGTGACGCCACGGACACGTGTGTGATTCCGCCCTGCCACTTCGCTGCGGGCACTGGCAGGGGCGGCTTGCCCACAGAGCTTGACTCCGCCCGCCTTCGGTGGGGCGTGGACTGAGGCGTTCCCCGCCTTGATGAGGGAGGAAAGGGCCCTGCTTGTTGTAGTGCTGGCCAAGTTTCCTGGCTGCCCCTGGAAGCTGCCCTTGGCATTGAGCGGCTTTCCTGCTTGGAGCTGGCAGCCGTCGGATTGCCAGAGTGGGGATTTCGCGTCTCTGCGTTTTAGAAGCTTCTAAGCTCCAGAGGGAGGGAGCGAGCGCCCTGACACAGACCAGCTCAAGGCTAGGGCCCCTCCCCCACTCTCCCCCCGGGCCATTCAGTCTTCCCAGAAGGCTGATCTTGTTTTCAGCCACGCCCGAGCGCACTAGGTAGCAACCTGGGCAGAGTCATTCAGAAACCAGAAAGACCACTGTATACTCTGCCAATAGATTTTTTTTTTGTATAGCCATCACTTTGGCATAATGCTGGGTATATAGTCTTCGCATAATCATCCATATCGATTGACTGTGCCTTGTGTGCTCTGTGGGGGCTGTAAGCCCTAAGGTTAGGTCCTCTGGTAAGGAGGATGGAGATTTTCCTTGACAGCAGTCAGAAGACTGGGCTCCCCTGTGGAAGGTTTGCTGGAGGGGAGTCGCCTTTCCAATAGATCATTTACACATGTGGGACCTTGTTTTGGCGGCCATGGAGGAGAGGAGCCTTCAGCTGGCAAGCAAAACAAGGCATGTGTAAGCAACCAGGTCGTGAAGCTCCCTGACCCTGGTCCCGGTGACCATCCAGTGTGGACTGGCTGTAAGCTGAGTCTGGCCAGTTTTCTGAGCAGTGGCACTTTTGCTAGGATGGGGCCAGAGAAAGGAGCTGAAACAGCGGCCCCACCCAACACTTCTTAAACCAGCTGATTAGTCAACCTGGTAAAGGCTACTTCTGTTTAATGTTAACCAGTGCCTTTTGAGTGCCTACAGGAGGGAGTTCAGGGACCCATGGGTTGCATTCAGGGCTGAGTTGGGAAATATTTAACAATCAGATCTTCAAAATAAGTGGAACACACTTGTTGAAGCTTTAATGCGCAATTTTTCTCTATCTTTTCAGTCTAGACAATCAAAACAATAAATCAAGTCATTGATAACACATCAATCATTTCTAGCATTTGCTGATTTCCAAGGTGTAATTGCTCATGGCACTGTCAGGGTCAGGCTCTAGCAAACCCCTGCTTGCATTGAACCCCACCCTGGACATTTAGAAGCTGTATGACCAGGGTCAAGGCCTTATCTCCTCTGACCCCCCCTTTCTTCATCTTTGAAAAGGACACAGTATTACTAGTGGTTCATTCCACCCAGGGGTGGGGAGGATCACACACTGAACATTTTAAATCACTTTATCACTTTCATAATCACTAGGAAAAGGTCAGCTGTCATTTCTGTATCACTAAGTGACATTCCTAAAGCACAGATCTTCCACAATGTCACCTCCTTGTTCAGCAAACTTCTGTGACTGGTACTTCTGGGATCTAAAACAAACTCTTCTGCTGGGCATTGTTTTAAAGTACTTCCAAACCTGCTCTGAGCTTCCTTCTCAGCCTTATTATACATTATTACCCTTCATACACCATGCATTCTAGCCAAAGAGGCCTTGATATTTATCACATGGCATTCCATCTAGCCTCCTGCCTTTGCAGTGGCTGCTCCCCCCCCACCCCATGCTTGGAGTGAGCCTCCCCCACCTGGCCTCTGCCTCATAAAATCCCTGCTTTCTTTCCAAGTTCAGTTCAATGGCTTGAATTCTAAATGGGGCCTTTCCTGATTCCCCCCATCCTAGTGTTTCTCACCCCCTCCCCAAATGCTCATATGTTTATTACATTTGTATCCCTTCTCCTTTCTCCTCCCCCGACCCAACAGCGTGGGAGTTCTTAACCTTTTTTGCACCATGGATTTCTTTGGCAGGCTGGTGAAGCCTATGGACCCCTTCTCAGAGGAATATTTTTAAATGCACAAAATAAAAGACAGGTTTCATAGCAGTCTCAGACTAATGATTAGCACAAATGATATGGGATAACTGTAACATCTGTAACATCTGTAATATGATAAGAGAACATCTCTGATTTCCTTTGGTGTCCAAGTCACAGGGCCTGCTACCATTACTGTAGTTTGTCACCTACATTGGTTATTGAAGGAAATGCTAAGATTTAGTTCAAGGTTAGTGAAAGTAATAATTTATTTTTTTCCCATTCAAGTTCATGGGCCCCCTGAAATCTGTCTATGACCCTTCAGGGTCTCTGGATCCAGGTTCAGAATCCCTTGCCATAGAATGTCAGCTCCTCCAGGGCAAGGATGCCTTGGATTTAGGATGACCTAGTACACACTAGAGACTGGCTGAATACTATTAAGGAAGAAGAAGTTAAAACCTTAGAATAATTGCTAGTAGCTAATATTTGTATAGTGCTTACTCTGTGTCAGGCAATATCCTAAGGACTTTACAATTATAATTTAATCCTCACAACTTTGGCAGGTAGGTGCTATTGTTATCCCATATTCCAGATGAGGAAACTGAGACAGACACAGGTTAAAGAGACTTCCCCAAGGTCATACACAGCTAGTAAGGCTCTGAGTCTGGATTCAAACTCAGGTCCTCTGAGTCTATCCACTCTTCTTTCTAGCCTAGCCAGCTGACTAAAAGGAGATATAGTAGTCTGGACATTCTCTGTAGAGTGTTTTTGAGGTCATTCTTGAAGATCTCAAAAGACTGAGGGAATGCCTTTGGGAAAACATCAGGGGGCCTTGCCTCTGAGAATATGCTGAGGTTGTGATGTCTCTGCATCAGAGTTTCTAAGGATTCCCATGGCTTTGGAGCTCTGATGAAGAGATACAAGTGGTTTGAAAATCATTCTCTCTCAACTGCATGAGTCAGAAGACATGGGGAAAGTATTCCAGTCAAGTAATTGTGAACATGGTGTTTCAAGAAAACCAGGTACTCCACTGGGAGCTGGGATACCTGAGTAGTGGTCTGGCTTTGCTAGTAACTAGAATACAACTGTGCCCCCAGCAGTCAGGACTGTTTTATCTACACTCATACCCCAGTTTATACAGTAGGAACTTCATAAGTGTTTACTGGGTGGGACCCATCTCCTTGTTCCTTGTTCCAAGATCTTGTTCCTTTGGCCACTGCTGATACAATTCTTTAGGGGCTTGTTTTGGCTTTCTCATTCACAGGAAGCACTCAGGATTTGTAGATTTTTATATACACAGCACTGGGCTAGGGCAATCCAAAGATAAAAGTGAAGCAATCTCTGCCCTCAAAGAGCTTACATTCTATGGGGAGAAATATAAACAAAAATACCAGAGAGGAAACACTCAGGGTTAGTAGATAGTATTTAGGGTCAGTAGCACATATTAAGTGCTTTTTGTATACATTGTGCTGAGCTGTGGCAATCCAAAGATAAAAGTGAAGCAATTTCTGCCCTCAAAGAGTTTACATCCTACTGGCAGAAAATATGAAGAAAAATCTAAGAGAAAGATGCAACAACTGTGCTCAATGCAGAATCTCCCCAACAGTGGCTGCAGGACTGAATCTAACTGGGCAGACAGGCAGGCAGTGGCCCTCTGTGCAATAAACATTCATTAGGTGCCTCCTAGGGCATGTGCTCACCCTGGGAGTTCGGACAAGTCATACTCTTTGCCCTCAGGGAGTTTACAATCTGTAATGGGGACTTTTATATAGACAACTTTAATACACCAGGGCAGGATGAGATGAGGAACAGCTAAAAAATCTGGTTGAACTTGGAAGGTTGTAGCAAAGAAGGCATTAAAGGTAGTTTGTGATCAGATTGTGGAGGTCTGTAAATGCCAGTCTCACAGTCTGTATTGTTTTGTATCCTGTTGGTAATAGGGAGCTGCCAAAGATTTTTGAGCCGGGGGAGTGACTTCATCAGATTAATTCTATAACAGTGTGAAGGATGGTACATGATATGCCTCACTGGTGAGGGACAATACAAAATGGTATTGTAGTGGGGGAGGAAGAGAAAAGCATATTATGCCATGTAGAGAAAAAGCATGATATATCCACAATATACTTCTGCATAGGACCCTAGAGATTTCAGAGGTCAGCTAGGCTAATTTCCTCATTTTATAAATGGAGAAGCTGAGGCCCATGGAGGGTGAAGTGACCCAAGGGTCTTGAGGGATGTGGACTGAAATCCTCTTACTGCAAACCCAGGATATTTTCCAGTGTCCTACATTGCTTCCTATAAGCAGGTACATATTAGGACTGGATGGGACCTTAAACTAGTCTAATGGGTCATTTTTAGGCCCAATAAAGGAGTGACTGTCCCCACTTCACCCAGATCTTTTTGACTCATTTCATTTGTATCTGACTCTTTGTGACCCCGTTTGGGTTTTCCTTGGCAGAGATACTGGAGTGGTTTGCTATTTCCTTCCCTAGCTCATTTTCCAGATTAGGAAACTGACTCAACAGAGTTAAGTGATTTACCCAGGGTCACACAGCTAGTAAGTGCTAATAAGGTCAGATTTGAACTCAGGAAATAAGTCTTCCTGATTCCTTTGAAAGTCCCTGTGGTCCAGGGTACTGAGTGTGGGATATGTGGAGTGTCTGGGAATGAGTTCTGGTTTTGCCACTTGTTATCTGTATGCATGGAAGTCACTGTGATGGAATCCTAATAAAGCTGCCCCCAGCACCAGTATTCTAACTTCCTTATGGGCCTTAATGAACAATAGGCATGTCCTGATTTAACCACACAATCTGGCTTTAACCACACCACAGGCTCCCAGACTCAATCATAGGACTCAATGAATAGCAGGCCCACTCCCCCTACTTAGCTTTTGCCCCCTCTCATCAATATCCTAACTTCCTTATACAGGGCTCACTGTCTCACCAGAACAGTAGGTGTGTCCATGAGCTCATATTTCTTACAGAAATAGCAGGCTTGTCCACATGATGGGATACTAGCCACTCCCTCTACCTAGCCACTCCCTCTAGACCCATTCCTCCTAGATGTGTGTGTCTACATGGGTGTGTCCATGCACTTGTAATCAACCACAACCACACCCATCTACTCTCAAAGATGACCACAATACTCAGCCAATCAGAAAGCCGAACCACCAGGATGCCTGAGCAGGATGTGGACCCCAAAACAATAGAAGGGACTTTCCCTAAGTAAGCACCTGTGCAGTAATAGTAAAGAACTGACCTAGAGTGAACTTATGATGGAGAGAGGCTTATTACAATATAATTATCATGCATATGAGCCCCACCAAGTGTGTTTTTCTGTGTACATTGTCTGTAACTGCACCGGCATCACCTGAGCCTGGTCCCCCTCCTCCATTACCTAATCCATTGTCAAACCCCTCCTGCCTTTTTAATATTTATAATTTTTGTTGTGTAATCAGCATCATTACACTATAAATTCACCTCTGTTGCCTTACTAAGTTTCTGGTTTCTCTTGGAACTCAGTCCATTGGAGGCGTCATTCCCAATAAATGCCTATATACTTGGATTAGAGGTGGTCTGACTGAATTCTTTGAGATGACAGTCCCCACAACACACCATGAAACCTCAAAAATGGACCTCTCTGGGCCTCAGTTTCCTCATTTGTAAAATGAAGGGGTTAGACTAAGGTCCCTTCCAGCGCTATGGCTAGGAACCCACTGCCCAAGAGTCTTTTATTTCTACATACTCTTCAGAACATGCTTAAGAGCCCTTATCCCCCTACCTGTGTGTTTTCCTTTTTTCCTTTCTTTTTTTTTGGAGGGGGGAGGGCAAAGCAATTGGGATTAAGTAACTTGCCCAAGGTCACACTGCTAGTAAGTGTATCAAGTGTGTGTGGCTGGATTTGAACTCAGGTCCTCCTGACTCCAGGGGGGGTGCTCTGTTCACTGTGCCACCTAGCCACTCCTCCCTTTCTTTCTCTAGGTGAAACCCTCTGATCCCTGAGCAGTGACCTTTATGAAGATGACTTCCAAATCGATATTCTATATCTAGCCCTATTCTCTGAGCACAAGTCTTAAATCTCCAACTATTTGCTAAACTTCTCCACCAGGATGTCCTGCTGGCACCTCAAACTCACCAGGCCCCAGATGGAACTCATTTACACCCCATGCCTAGCCCTAACCCATCCCTCCTCCCAGACTTCCCTGCTTCTGCTGCTGATACCATCTTCTTCCCAAGCACTGGGCTTCACAGTCTCTTTCTTCTACCTTTTCGTCTTCATGGCGTTCTCCCCTCCTCCCCTAAAAGCCAATCAGTTAGTTACTGAATCCCATTGATTCTAATCTGGGCGGGCCAGGTGTAGCTAAAATAGAGTGCCAAGTCTGGAGTCACAAAGACCTGAGTTCAAATTTGACCTTAGATATTTCCTAATTGTGTGACCTTGGGAAAGTCACTTAACCCTGTTTACCTCAGTATCCTCATCTGTAAAAGGAGCTAGAGAAGGTAATGAAAAACCATTCCAATATCTTTGCCAGGAAAACCCCAAATAGGGTCATAAAAAGTCAGTCACAACTGAAAAATGACAAAAGAACTACAAAATTATTCTTTTCTTTCTTTTTTTGCTTTTTAGAGGGCGATTAGGGTTAAATGACTTGCCCAAAGTTACACAGCTAGTAAGTGTGTCAAGTGTCTGAGGCTGGATTTGAACTCAGGTCCTGTGCTCTATTCACTGCGCCACCTAGCTGCTCCCAAAATTATTCTAATCACACAGTGTCTGTTATGCTGCAACCATCCCAGTGGAGATCCTAATCACTTCTCATGTGAATTTTTGTAATAACCTCATGAGTGATCCCTGCCTTTAACTTCTCCCTTTGCCAAACCACCCTTACATATTTACATAATATATCTGATTGAGGTCCCTCTCTTGCTCAAAAGTCTTTGTTGTTGTTCAGTCATACCCAACTCTCTGTTACCCCATTTGGGGTTTTCTTGGCAAGCATGATGGAGCAGTTTGCTATTTCCTTCTCCAGCTCATTTTATAGATGAGGAAACTGAAGCAAACAGGATTAAGTGACTTGTCCAGGGTCACACAGCTGTTAAGTATCTGAGGCTGGATTTGAACTTAGGAAGATGAGTCTTCCTGCTTCCATGCTTAGCACTCTGTGCACTATGGTGCCACTTAACTGCTCCCAAGTCTTTGGTGGCTCCCTAATACCAAGAGGATAAAATACAAATTCTCAACTAGGTATTTACAAACCTTTATAACTAATTCAAAACTACTTTATAATTAATTCAAAACTACTTTTAGTACTTAGACTTTAGGACTTAGCCTGCCTTCCAGACCAACTGGATTTACTAGTTGTAATGGGTCTCATCCTGTTCTCAGGCACCGCTGGGCATTTAAGCAGGCTATGCTCTGGGCCTGCTGTACCTATTGTAATTCTTCTCTTCGGTGCTTTTCTAGAACCTCCCCTCCATATCCAAGTGGCGTTTTCCTCCTTTTTTGGGTCCCTTCTTTGCTCTATCTTATGCTATCTCTTCTCAATCTTATTTACACTCAAGGTATAATTTCCAAATGCCTACCTTAGATTATAAACTCCCTGAGGGCAGGGACACTGCCAGCTTTTGACTTTATATTCTCCAGCATAGTTCTCTGAACACAGTATGCACTTAATGCTTGTTGAACTATATATTTTTGCTCGGTTTTCTCTGAGGCAGCTAGGTGGCATAGTGGCTAGAGCCCTGGCCCTGGTCAGGAAGGCCTGAATTCAAATTTGACCTCAGACTCCCTTTGTGACCCTGGGCAAGTCACTTAACCTCTGTTTCCCTCAGTGTCCTCAACTGTGCTCCCCTCAAAGGATTGTTGTTAGGATTAAATGCGATCTATTTGTAAAGTACTTAGCACAGGACATACTATATACATGCTCATTTCCTTCCACCCTTTTCTCAGCATGTATCTTTCCCTTTCAGAAAGGATGTACTCTCCTTGCTTCCCTCTTTCTCCTGGTCTTCTTTTTCTTCGTGTTTTCCTTCCCTTCCCTGACCATGTGCAAATTAAAATCTATTTTAAGATATTTGTTGTGCTTATGGAAGATAATTTTATGTTCTCTGTTCTTAATTTAAAAACCAAACTGAGCCTTATATTTTCCCTTCTTAAATAAACAAACAAAAAATACCCCCCAAACTAAATTTAGTTGTTGCTGTTGTTTTAACTTGTGTGTGGTGGTGATTTTTTTTTTGGTTCAAGAGCAATGATTAGGGATATGCTGTTAGTCTCTGTTTTATCTTTTGGCAAAGAAAACCAATCTATCCACTCTTTCCCTGGGAGACATCCCTGACTAATGAGAATATTTTTTCTCTTGTTTCTGTCCCTCACTCCTTCATGCTGACCCAGGATGTGTGTCCACGAGGGTGTCTGATTTCAAGATACAGCTATTGCTGTGTGAAGGAAGTATAACAAGAGGTAGTCAGGCTTAGGATGAGGGAATCCAGAAATGAAAGGGACCATTAAGAAACTGAGGCCCAGAGAAGGGAAATTACTTATTCAAGGTTATACAGATGGTAAAGGGGCAGAACTCATTTCTCCAGGATTAACGACCTCATCAGCTTACCCATGGGACAGCCTTCTCTGCAGCCCTCTGTCTCTAGTACCTCATCCTTATTCCTTTAGGGTTTTGGTCTGGAATTGGGTTCAGGAAAGTGTCTGACAGCTCCCTATCTATTCCACATTGTTTCTTACTTCACCCAGCTTAGCTAAGCTGTCCTGGAAAAATACTTTGCATTTACCTATAAGTTTTGCTTATGCAAGACCCAGAATCCTAACCACTTCCTCCCAGCCCTGACCCTCCCCCCCATCTCTACCAATGCAAAACCTGCCCATCCAACTCAAATCCCTTCTCCAGGGAATCTTACCTTGAACTCCTATAGCATGCACCATCTGTTTCACACATTTTGTCACTTAAATAACAAATGCAAAACAGTATGTGATAAACTATTTTGGGTGTTTATATCTTGTCTCCTCAAGTAGACTTTAAACTCAGAAAGTTGAAACCCTACTCCATCTCTTTTCTTGTGCCCCCACCCCCTTCCCTGTGAGAACCTACTGTGGGGCTTTTAAACACATATGGGGGCATGACATGTTCAAGAAATTGTGGAATGTGAAGGAAATTGCCCAAGAAACAAGAACACTTAAATATTTTAAAGAAAAACGCCCATGACATATCAGGCAGGATGTCATACAGACATTTCTAAATTCCCCCAGGAGCTTTCCGCAGCCAGAAGTTTCACCAGACCAAGCTCTGTTGAGTTACTGAGTCATCTTTAAACCAAACGAAAAAAAAAGGGCCACATTGTGTTCTGAAAATGCACACAAATTTGCCTGCACAGTTTGTCAGTGCCCCCTGGCAAGGACTGATTCACTGCAAGACGATAAGAGCATTGCCATTCCTATCAATATCATTAGTAAAGTTTAAGAGAGGTTGGCATTTTATTCTCTCTTCTATTAATGTACAAGTAGGTATTCATCTACGATCTTCTTAGAGCTCCTTCTGACCTGTTAAGGAAGAAAAAAAAAACCTATTACTGCAACCTCCAAACCACCCTTTAAAAAATGAGTCTGGAGGGGAAGACCCAGCTAAGGAAAGGCATGTCATAAAGGGCAGGGTGGGGGTGAGGGGAAAGAAGTAAACCTTTAATCTACTAGAATTGTAAAATAAGTCCTATGCTATAAGGGAGTACTGCCCACTTGAACTCCTGTGAGCCTCAAGAAGCATCTGAATGTGATCTTCAGAGAAGCTTTGGTTAAAACCACTTTTACTACCTGGGGAAAAGCACCTCCTTGAAAGAAAACTAAGTAACCAAAGTGTGCTAGAACTTTATAGGTCCTTGTGTCAAAATCTTGGTGCATTGCCAAAGACAGCTCTGTGCTAGCTAAATATTGGGAAGATGGTGTGGCAAAATCGAGTCAAGAACTCAAGTCTTTATTAAGCAAGCACCAATGTTCCACACACTGTGCTAAATGCTGGAGAAACAAAGAAAAGCAAAAAACAGACCCTTCTCTCAAGGAGTTCATGGTCTCGGGGTGGGGGGGAGAAAACTTCCAAAGAACCACATACACATAGGGTGTATACAGGGTGATCTTAGAGGAAAGGCACCAGCAATAAGGAGGATCAAGTGAAGTTTCTTGGAGAAGGTGGGATTTTATTTTTTGTTTTGCTTTTTTGGAGGGGGGGGGTGGAATGTAGGGCAATTGGGGTTAAGTGACTTGCCCAAGGTCACATGGCTAGTTTTGGGTTAAGTGTCTGAGGCAGGATTTGAACTCAGGTCCTCCTGACTCCAGGGCTGGTGCTCTATTCATTGTGCCACCTAGCCACCCCCGAAGGTGGGATTTAAGCTAGTTCCCGACAAAAAAAGAGCCAGAATGGCCAGGAAGAAGAGGTGACCAGGGACTCTATCCACTTCATCTAGCTGCTCTAAACTTAATGTTCGCCATAAAGAAAATTCTAACACCCTTTTGGGAAGTTTTTTCAGTAAAATGAAACAACATGTGCCTCAGGCCTAAAAGAAATAAACTACTCGTGTTCCTTTTGCAAATTATTTTGCTTCTCTGGGCCCTTATTGATCACTAGTTGTAAAATGGATGAGTTGGACTAGATTGGTGATGGCAAACCCAAACAGAAAAGGAGGATGCTGAGCCATATCCAGGGATTCCTGTGGACCACGTGGGGGTCTTTGAAGACCACACATGTTTATCTCTCTCTCTCTCTCTCTCCCTCCCTCCCTCCCTCCCTTCCTTCCTCCCTCCCTCCCTCCATTTCTTTCTTTCTCTTTCTTTCTTTCTTTCTTTCTTTCTTTCTTTCTTTCTTTCTTTCTTTCTCTTTCCTTCCTTCATTCCTTCTTTATCCTTCCTTTCCTTCTTTCTTTCTTCCTTCTTTCTCTTTCCTTCCTTCCTTCCTTCCCTCCTTCCTTCCCTCCTTCCTTCCTTCCTTCCTTCCTTCCTTCCTTCCTTCCTTCCTTCCTTCCTTCCTTCCTTCCTTCCTTCCTTCCTTTCTTTCTTTCTTTCTTTCTTTCTTTCTTTCTTTCTTTCTTTCTTTCTTTCTTTCTTTCTTTCTTTCTTTCTTTCTTTCTTTCTTTCTTTCTTTCCCACTGACACCAAAATCAGATGAATGACAACCACATTTGAATCAGGTTTGACCATGACTGAAAGTGAAGTGCGCTGCATGTGGCCCATGGACAAGGCATGTTGGCTACCCTTGGAGTAGATGATCTCAAAGTCCCTTTCAAACAATAAATCCTATGATTTTGCATAGTATATTGCATTAGCATCTTCTGAAACCACTAACAGGGAAGAAGGGATGGTCAAAGGAGAACAAACCACAAAAACCTGTAGCTTAAAAATAATCATGAATTGGCTCGAGATGATAATAAGTTATTTGCTGGTTTATACCACACACTATATTAAAACCTTCCAGAGGTAGCTGACTTCCTGGGCTCTGAATAATAAATGCAGGTCTCTGTACCCAAGTGGAAGTGTGGTTCAGTGGCCTGGGCGTCAAAACACTGGGGTGCTTGTTCTCACTCTGACCCCGTGAGGGTGTCCTGAGACTCTCGTCCTCTTTCTCATTCTTTCAATAATGCTTTCTTTGCCTATGCCTCTTATTACTTATGGAAATAAGGGCTCTCTGTGCAGTCAGAAGAGTTACTGTTTGCAGAGGCAGTGTTACTGGGAGTACACTGAGCCCGTCAGGTCGACTGGTTATTATCATAAGAGCAAGGCTCACTGTAACCTCTCCCAGCTCTTTCAAGGTTGTGATCCAAGCCAGCTTTGCAGATAAGATAAAAATATCCTCATACCTCCCCAGATTTTCATCAGCTGCAGGGGGGAAAATCCCCAACACCAAGACCTCTAGTTAGTCCTATCTTAACCATTCATGCTCCTCTATGAATTACAGCACGAGGCATGAAACTGATGACATTCCTTCATGCAATCTACTATGAACCAGGAACTATGCTAGATGCTGGAGAGATAAGGCAAAAAAGAAAATTTTTCTGCCCTCAGGGAGCTTATGTTCTATTGGGAGAGACAACACGTGAAAGGAGGCATGGCAGAATGCACTTGTGCTGGACTTGGAGTCAGGAAGTCCCAAGTTTGAATACTTCTGACATTTATTCATGGCCAGGATTTATATAATACTTTAAAGTTTACAGAGCATTTTATATATTACAAAGTGGGTGCTGTAAGGCAGAATGTGTCTTTGTGACTCACATTCCAAGTCTCCAAGGAGTCCATATACAGCCCTCTATCCACTATGCCACCTGGCCATGAGACCTTGAGCAAGTCCCTTAACCCTTTCTGGGACTCAGTTTCCTCATTTGCAAAACGATGGGGCTAGAGCTGAGGGACTTCTAAGGTTCCTTCCAGCTCTAAATCTGTGATTCTATGATTCTAAATACATACATGCATATATATATATATACATATATATATATATATATATATACAAATCCATATAGACACCTATACACACACACACACACAATATATATATACTAAAAGTTACAAGGTAACTTTTTGACAGTGGTACTTAACAACTGGGGGGAGCAAGAGGGGATTTTGAAAAGCCTTCTGTCTGATGTGAGGTTTGAGTTAAACTTTGAAGGAAGCTTGGGATTTTAAGAGGAGGAGATGAGCAGGGAGAACATTCCAGGTGTGGAGGATAGGTGATATACAAACGCACGGTGGTATCACGTACAAGCAGCAGCAAGATGTTGGTTTAGCTGGACTACGGAGTTCATGAGGGGGAGTAATGGAAGATAATGGAGAAAGAGAGACTGCCTTTACTCAGTATTTTTTAGACCTGAGGCTGATTTCTTCATGTGTGTTCCCAACATTGTAACTAGCTCATTTTGTTCCTGACACAAAAATATGAAATTATGCTGTGTCCCCTCCACTTGCCCACTGGAATAATGATGCTTGGCTAGTAAATAAATGCATGTTTAAATGGGATCAAGCCCCAAGAAGCATGGGCGGAGCTGGACCACAGGCTTTGGCTCAACTTTGAAGGACTCGCCCTGGGAAGAGGATGAATGAGGGGATGAATTAGATTAAAAAGGAGAGAGAGCTTCTGGCTTGCTTGTTTTGCCCTTGTCTGTCCCATGTGGCAAATGGCTCTCCTTTCCTAGACTCCTCCCTTGGATGTGAGTGAAGGTGGGGTGTGTGCCCTTTTCCCCACACTTTGCCCCTTTCTGAGCAGCACAGCATCTGCTCCTGTCTGGGTGGCAGGTGCTTGACTAGTTAAATTGATCCTAGATTTTCCATCTCCCGATTGCCTTTTATGCTTCCTTCCCTCATTCTGTTCTCTCCTCCTGCTCCTATCTCCCTCCTTCCCCCCTCCCTCCCCTCAGTATCTCCCTCTCCCTCTCTCCTCTGCCCCTGATACCCTTCCTCCCCGGTGCACCCTTGACAACCCCAAAGTCACGTTGGGGGATGTCCAAGGGGAAGCCCTGTGCTTGGTATCCCCCTCATTTGAATCGCAGCACTCCCCCTATAAACATATTTGTGTTTCAGTGGTATGGGTGAACTCTTCAAAGTCCTCTCAGCGGCTCTTCCCCCAAGGGAACCTGGTTTGCCTGTACCCTGGGTCTAACCGCTTGTATCATGGAACACCTCTTTTCTGACTCCCCTCCCAGCTGTGTATACTAGTTCGGGTCCTTCCCCAGGTTTATCTCTACTCTGGTGAGGGAACAAGGGAACATTTTGGCCTCTGGACACGCGTCATACGCACCTGTGTGGTTAAGGATTAATTTTGCCTAATTAGGATCGGATTCGCTCCCACAAAATGACACGTGTTCACCAAAACCAATAATAAAAAGGAGTTTATTATAGGAAAAAGAATGGTAAAGAACATTTCTTACATATGCAATATAGGCAACACGATAAGGCTAATAAGCTTAGTAAAATTAAAAGTATCACTATAAGCATAGAAGAAAATGAAAGAGAAAACATCACCAATCGGGGGAGCACCAGCTCTTCACTTTTTTCACAATGGCTGGGGAATCCCCTGTTTCAGCCTGTGAGTCCCGACTGGGGGGGGGGGTCCCAGGCAGAGCGTCCTCTCTGGTGAGATTCCGAATTGGGTGTTTCACTAACTTTTAAGGAGTTAGACAAAGAAGGCTTTGTGCCAAGTGAGTTAGAAAAGGACCAGCAAGTCTGAAGGAGGAGGCAAGGACTCAGAAGTTTAGGATAAGCTGGGGAAGCAGACTAGTCAACAAGGATGGGAATGTGCTCAGTAAACATCCCAACATCTGTGGCCAAAGTTTTTACTTACTAAGGAAACTCTGGGCAGATAGCCAGTCCTCCCAGAGTTCAAAGAAGTCCAGGAGTGGCTAGCCCCTGGAATCTATAGGCACACACAAATGGTGGGGTTATACCAGGGTCACAAAGGGAAATGTATAGGCCGTGGATGATATCATTATAAGGCATAAAAATTAACCCTTCATTCCGGCCTTGATATTGGACAGGGTATATGCAGCACCTACTAATGGAGTTACTCTATGATATATGCCTTTAGTCTTACAAAACATATAACAATTACAGAAAAAAATAAAAAGAATAAACACAATAATAGTAACAATATGGGAGTAGCTAGGGAAGTAAAATACTTGGATGCAGTAGAGGATTGAAATAAAAAATCATACCAATGATGGTTAGTGTCAGTGGTTATTAAATGGGATACCCCAACTAATTTCCCAGGAACTATGTGGGTCTGTACCCAATGTTCACTGAGAGCTCTCTGGTTTTTATCTAGCAGTTGCCTAAGCTGTGTCGACTGATTTAGAAGTTTCATCAGAAGATTTAAAGACAAAGAGGTTTGAGGGAAAGGGAGAGATTTGGGTACCCAAGAGACAGTGACATCATCCACTGTGTCAGGAGAAAAGTAGAAATCATCCCCCTGCCAGTGGAGAACCAAAATATTCTTCGAACATCCCACATAGGGAGCAAATTGACCTACAGACATCAAATCACTCTGGTCATTAGACACTATACAAACATACTGAATATCCACTTCATATAACATAGAAAAGTTAGCTATAGGATAGAGTCAGATCACACAAGTTAGAGGAGTGGGTTAACAAACAGGGCTCCATCTGCCTGCTAACCATCCCACAGATAAGTTCCTTTATCAGCAGCAATGTAATCATCTAAAGTGTGAGTTACATTAGCATTATCTATAAAAGCTCCCAGTACATGTGGCAAAGCAATCAAGCAGAATAAAGGATTTACGTGGAAATTACACATCACAGTCCAGGTTTGTATTCTGTAATGGATCACTGTGCCAGTGCAAGTTGTAGCTGTGCATACCGGGGTTTTACTTCCTGGGACATCCAATGATTGTTGGGCAGATCATGATTCAGTAAAGATACCCACATATCCCGGTCACCATTGACAAGAAGTCTCTGAGCATTCTCTCCTTTTGTATTAACATGTACATATTTTGTAAGGAACGTTTAGTCCAACTGTATAGGGTCGATACATTAGCATCAAATTGAATTATATTACTGGCTGAAGTACCGAAACCATGTAAAAACTGTTTTTGAAATTCTAGGGTGTGGGGGGGACTTCTCCCGCAACTTTTGTTTTGGGAGTTTTCTGACAGCAAATTATACAGAATGTCCTTGCTTCCATAGCAGGAATCATGGCAAAGTCTTCCCCCTGTTTCTGCTCCAAGTGCTTTTTCCACAAAAGCATCCGGAATATCCTTGCACAGCAAGGAGGAAGCGATGACCTCACTCATCTTCTGATGGGTCCCGAAGGCGAATCTGTCAAGGTTATTCTGCCATCAGGGAAACCGGCTCTTTGCTCTCTGCTGTTTGTTTGGGCCATTTGGGAGCGGGATACTTGTCCTTAACGCTAAGTGTGGGGGCAGGCGGCAGCGGCTGGGCCATCAGTGGAGGATCAGGAAGAAGGACATCCTGTACAAAGTGTGTAATCTATAAGCGGCGAAACGCGCTGGATACCTTGGAGTAGTCCATGGTTTTCCCATCCTGCATGGTCGCGGTGAGATGGTCTGCCGCCGCGTTCCTCACCATCTGCTCAGGATCCGTATTGATGTAGCAGGGATATGCAGAGCCTGCTGCATTGGCCTTCATATTCCAGTGCCCCGTTGTGTATCTGGAATGTTATGAGGTTGTGTTAGATAAGGACACACATGTGATCCTGGCCCAGTCAATTCATCTCTCAACATCAGTTTCCATGTTAACATGAGGACAGGTATTCTCAGAGACAAAGCTGGGTCTCTTTGGCAATTATAATCTCTGGATGCCTGTTTTAAATCCTACTCCCAGCCTCATCTGGGTTCTGGGGTGGCTGACATAGAGCTTTTTTTTTGTAAAATGAGGCAGAGTAGCCTGTTTGATTAATTCAGATTTTAGTCAAAATAAGATATTAAATGATTATCAGAGGTCAGTGAGCATTCTTTGTTTTCCTGACTTACTACTTAACAAAACTAATTTAGGTATCACAAAGTGTTTTAGTCAAAGGAAAGAACAAAAAAATATAATAATTGCATCTCAAATGATTAAAAGCTGATAAGCATTTTTTAAAAAAGCTATTAGTTCCAAAATTCCTTTAGTCAATGGTAATATCTCAAGGTGAATTTTAAGTGGTTCTTATAAACTTCTGTACATTTTTAAATTTTAGGTAAAAATATTAAATTTTCCAATAAGCCAGCATAAAAAGAGTTCATATCCTTTACTGATTACTTAGTCTGATCATAGGAATCATAGAAATTCACATAGAAATATGTGAATATGGTCTTAAATGCTTTTTATCTTAAACAGCAATTTTTTACCAATCCCAACTTAGAGCTAATTACAGTTAATTTTATTCTCATGTAGCTGTAATAAACAATAAAATCTACTAGGTCTTTTAATACATAAGGAACATTTTTCTTTCTCAAATTTAACTTATCCTGGTGTAATAGCCAATCCTTATTAATCTTTCATAACTTTTTAGCAAGTTAGGTTGATTATTTAAGAATTGCAGTACTAAAACAAGTTCCTATCCCAGTCTGATGATTTTTTCCTATTGGCATAGTTTCAAGGGGTCTTGACAGTATTTAAAAAATAAGAAGAATTAATATAGACCAGGAGCTTTAAGTGGTGCTCCTGCTTTGCTAAGTCTCATACATGCTTGAGGAATGTAATAAAGTTTTTACCCAGTTTCCTCTTTTCCACATATGGTAATCAATTAACACTTCTAGGTTTTAGCATTGAGACACTGAAACGATCAATTTTACAAGTTCCATAAGTGACAACAAAATTATTTTTAGCTGTAGCAAAAGCATTAAACTTCAGATGAAGACAGTTGTATTCCTAGATCATATAGAATCATTGATAAAAAGGATGGATTGTCTTATCCAGTACAGACAACTATTGGTTTCTTATCAGTGGCAGGGCTAGGAACTTTTAACAGCCACTGTAACTGAGGTCCCTTTCCCCTCATTCCTTTGCCCGATGGGGGAAGGTGAAGTTTGCAAGTGTGGGGAAAAGGTGGAACTCTCTTTTCCTAATATGATCTAGGATGAAAGAAGTTAAATAAGATTGTATTGAGGTACCCTCTAGACTGGAGGGGGGAGGGACTAACCTCCTTTTGTAACTAGAGGTAAATTTGTGACTACCTGGTTTTCTCTATGGCAGATATAAACATTATGAGACAGGGTTTAGCATAACTGACAAAGTAACATGACTGTTTCTACACAAATTTCTTTCCTTTATCTTTTTAGTTTCGACAAAAATCAGATAAAAATTTTGTTTTATCTAACACTATTTCTGGCTAACAATGATTATCCAATCTTCACTATATAATAGAATTGTACCACAACTCAGTAAGACCACAATAACACAATGACATTATATTAGTTGAATTTTCAAATCATCACATGAAATATAATTGATAGAGAATTTAGGCTTTTTACTCCTCTATTCAGAGTTGTAAATTGTAAATTGTGGATTCAGGTTGCCTAATAAGTGTGGGGCAGCATGCTCTGCCTGAGGGCTGCTGTTTGCAGAGCCCTTTATCATGCATCCTCCCTTTATCTAGATTGAGGAGGGTGATTTAAATTCCTTCTTCACTCTCCTCTAGAGATGAGAGACTTTTAAAGAAAGTTTTCAGCTAATTTAACCTGTACTGTGAACTTCAGTGTTGTCTATTATTTTTTTTTTTAAGTAAAAGGCTTTTAACATCCAGGTACAGCATGGAAAAGCTGGACAAAGTCCAGTGGCGCCAATTTTCCAGACTATACTAGAGTTAAAACCCTTTACTCCTAAAGTTTTTCAGATCTCTATATGCTCTAATTTTGCCTTAGTGCCAAATGAAATTAACCTTCGGTTGCATCCTGATACACAACACTTTTTTCTTTTGAGATGAGGCAGGAAAATGCTTGGTAATCTGCCTCTTTAATCTGAGGGGGAAAATTCCCTTTTTACTTATTATTATTATATTTTATTATATATTATTATTATTATTTTGATTAATATTTTAAACAGCCTTTCCCACAATCAAACTTGGCCAGAGTTGGATTGGAGGAAAGGAGGCCCTTAAACCTTAAGACTTCTGTTCACATTTTTATGCAAATTTATTTTTTCTAATTTTTATCCTGATATTTTTTTTTGTATTTTTTTTTTACTTGCTATAAATATTGTATAAAGACAGCTGCATTACACCTAATTGTTTGTGCCACCTTTGGCACTATCATTCCTGATGTTAAACATATCTTTAATATATTCCATAGGAAGAAATGCAGAAATTGGGAAATGCTGGGTTTCCTTCTTTTCTTAGTTTCTTAGTTATCTGTTTTCCTTCTGTTTCTCATTTTATTATACCACCCTTTGGAAACCCAGGGCTACACTGTTTCTTCATAGTAACAAACCCTCTTTCTTTTATCACTTTCTTTAATACTTGAAAATATTGTTCCTGATCTTTGAACTGTACCCTGTGCATATGACCCATGGTGATAGAAAGCTTAAAAATCCTTGTATCAGCCTGGTGGAATAGAATGATTAAGAATTAATTGAAAAAATTTCCCTTACCCTGTGACTTGTGATTTTTGGTGTTCCTTCTGCTTGTAAGGGCCATCTCCACTGTGGGCCTTCCTTTCAGGTTCCTATGTGTCCTTTGTGGGTGCCAATTGCCGTGGGCTGGTCAGTGTCCAGCACTAAGCATGATCAGAGTCGTGAATAAGAAATGACCAGGCCATGTGGGTAGCTCTAGGAAGAACCATGAACTCCATTTATTGATACTCAGGGAAAGGTTTTTGTAGAGCAAAGAGATAAAGGATGGAAAGGAAGAGATATCATTATCTTAGTCTGTTTTATCCTGGAAGTAGCATGGCAGTAAGGCCTGTTGATCCCTAGGTGCCAGAAAGTCTTAGGAAAAGTCAGTAATCTCCTATCACATGCAGTTATATCTCAAAGGATGCTCTTGAGAGCTGGCTTCACCATCAAGTACATCTTCATAGGAACTGACTTCCTGCAAATCCTCAAAAGACATCATGTTTAGAGCTGGCCGCTCAAAGATACCAGAGTGCGGAATCAGATATATCCTGGGACAGATCCTGTTGATCTCAAGAACTCAAATACCATCCTTACAAGTGTAACCCATATGAAAGAACTCCAGAGCTGACTTAGTGAAAAGTCGAATCTCAAAGAGATCTCCGGTTAGTTGGCCTCGGCATAGCAGGCTTAGTTGCAGCAGGCTCATTGGCCCTAGTCCAAGGAAACAGCAACTTTGATACCCTCAGCACCCAAATTGATGAAGACATACAAGACTTGGAGGTCCAAATATCTTACCTTGAAACCTTCCTAGATGAAGTTGTCCTTCAGAACCGCCGAGGTTTGGATCTTTTATTCCTGAAACAGGGTGGTCTGTGCATGGCCTTAGGAGAGACTCTGGGTTGGTTAGGGTGTCCTTAGCTACAGTCCGTCAGAGGTTATCTTACCAGGAAGCCCAGCGACAGCAATCCCTATCCTGGTATCAGTCCCTCTTTAATTGGTCCCCTGGGCTCATGTCCCTTGTCACCTCCCTGTGGGACCTCTAGCTCTGTTATTACTAGGACTACTTAGCCCCCTGTTTGATTAATTATCCAAATATGTTAGAAAATAGATTCAGTCAGTCAAACTCTTTGTCCTATGCCACTCTTAGTCCATCTTGGCCTCTGTTGAGTCCAAGTTCTAGTCATGTCCTTGAAAAGGGGGGAGTGAAGTGCCAGTTAGGACCCCACAATGCTAGTCCCTAGCAAGGGCCCTCAGGCGGCCCCAGGAGCCTAGCGTGTCTTCCCACACCCTACCTGGAGCCAGTCTCGTGCATGTTCTTCTATAAATCCTTCTCGGAGCATCTTCCTGTGGTGCCCAGGGTTACATTTTATGGATGTCAGTGCAACATTTGGCTATCAAACTTGTTCACTTATTCACTCTATGACTTGTCCACTTCCTTTTCTAATCACATGTCTTTAATGTCCGAAGTGAAACCTTGCCCTGCACCTGCCTATGCAGACATTCTGGTAATCAAGGTGTAACCACAACAAAGATCTACCTTGTTAGCTTACACGTTCCCCCTAACCCCGCTTAGTTTACATCCCTATGTAGCACCAGTGGCCTTGTTAATCACCATTTGTTTTAACAATTGTAACTACCCACTGAAGTGTCTAAAAGGTTACCTGACAAACTGCTCGGTTGGTTTTTACCAGGGAGACAGTCCCCAACCCGTGAATAAACCCTCTGCTGCTGATATGGTGTGAATGATGTTGGGGCTCTCTACATTTACACACTTCAGTGTCTGAGAGTGAAGGCTCATTGGCCCAGACTAGCTAGAGTTTGACATGAAAGCCACTCCTGGTAATCTGCTGTAGCCCACTTATATTTACCTTGTATTTTTGCACGTCCTTTAAGTCACCTAGTTTTTTGATTCTTTAGCAATCATTCCACTCCACAAATCCATGTATTTCAGTATCACTATATTGAATATTATCATTTTTCTTTCTTTTTTTTTAACTTGTGCACTTTTATTTGAACTGGTCTTAAGTCAGCGTACAGGTAAAGCTCCTCCCCTCCCCCAAGTATTGGCACCAATCTCAAAACTCGAAGGGAGACTATAAAAGTCCTCATTCACATCTATGTTGGGGGCAGGGAGGGAATTTAGGGGGCCATTCCATATGGCTGACAATTAAAAAAAAAGGAACAAGTATTAAGGTGGAAGATATAAAAAGTTTTTTTATGGATTACATAATTTACATTTAAAGCAATATTAGTACCTTTCCCCCACCCCCCTCCCCACCTGAATCTTCACTTGAGAGTGGAACTAACCAACCTATTGAACGACTGTCATCACAGATAGTGTTTGTTCCCAACCCTGCAAAGAAGGAAGGGAAATTTTTGTATTTCTTTTTTGGGGCCAACCTTGGCCAGGGTAATTTCACAGCATTTGGTTTCATTTGTGTTGTCAATTGTTTTTTCCAGTTCTGCTGACTTCATTTTGCATCAATTCTTATAAGGGCAGACAAAGATTTTTCAATACTTAGGGTCACCCTGAGCCTAAGTGAGTAGAACAATGAAACACTTATATGGTTGTCATGGAGATTCCCACTGAAATATCGTTTTTGGTTTTTTTTTATTCTCTCCTTGGCTCAGCTGCAACTTAAGTAAATGCCCAAATAATCAGTTTCCATTCTTTCTGTTTACCATGTTTGCATAATATAGAAATGTATATTTAGGGAACTTTTAAAAATCATCTCATGATGAAAGTGATATTAGGTTAGGCCAGCTCCCCGGCCAGAAGGTATTTATTTTTATTCATTGATTGTGAATACGAAGAGATCCTAGGTCAACACCTGCCCCATGCAAAACTGTGGAGTAGGGGAATTAATAAAGAGGTGGCACAGTGAATAGAGAGGAAAGACCTGAATTCAAATCCTGCCTCAGACACTTGTTAGCTTTGTGACCCTGGGCAAGTCACTTAATACCCAATTGCCTCCAAAAAAAAGCCCATTTCTATAGTTCAGGAAAAGATGGGAGGGTCTGAACTAGGGCTATGGAGGAAGGAATATATGTAAGAGAAGTTAGAGAGAAAGAAATGACAAGATTTAGTGACCGATTGGATATATGAGGTGAATGAACCAGAGGGAGAGAGGAAGACTTTTTCCTTGCCCAAATATGATACTTTTCTACAACCTATGGCCACCTGATCTTTTAAAGATGACCAGTGACAGGGAACCTAAGTAGTTTTCCAGGGAGTCCATTCCACGTCCAGGCAGTTCTAATTGTTAGAAAGTTTTCCCTTCTACTGCTACTGAATCCTGACTTTCTGGCATACCCACCTATTGGCTCTACTGTCTTTTTCATAGGATCATAGATAGAAGGGACCCTAATAATCATCTAACTTATGCACCTCATTTTACAAATAAGGAAACTGAGGCCAGAGAGTTTGTGTGTCTTATCATAGGATTACAGATTGAGAGCTGAAAGAGACCACCCATTGCCTCATATAATTGCCTCATTTTGTCGAGGAGTTAACTGACACTGAGATTGGGAAATGGATTGCCTACATCACACAGGTCATTAGTGATAGATGTGGGATCTGAACCCAGGTCCTACAACCTTTACATGCAGCTAGCTCCCTCTCGACTGCATCGTTCTGCTTCCTGTGCCATTATTTGCTGATCCCCACCCTTCTCAATGCTTCCAGAGGCTGGATCCATGCCAATCAGAACGATAAAGTAACATTGTGGAGTATGGATACTAAATCCTGCCCCCATGTTCTCTCTCTAGGCTGTATATTGCAAAATGTGGAGACACTACATTAGTCTGATGTCCTTGGTCTTATCTGTGCATAATCGAGAACAAGGAGGATGGTGTCCTTCGTTAAAGCCCTAACACATCACTTTCTGAAGGCCTAACCAGTTTCTAAAGTCCTGATGAACACAGAAAAGAGACTTTCTTGGGACTGATTGGGGTAATGGTGTCTTAGAGAAGGAAGAATTTCTTTGATTAATTCAATTAATAGAAGTGTTGCAAAGCAAAGCAATAAATGTTTATTAAGTTGCTTACTTTCTTTTTTTTTTACATACATTTTATTATTATTTTATTGAGGCTTCTCTTATTTGGGAAGTTTCTGGTGTGAGTATTGCATCCACTGATAAAGATCCACAGCTAATCTATCATTTATATTGTTAAAGAGTCAATCGGTGAAAAGATACATTTAAGTCATTTCCCTTTAGTAACACATGTACACAGTGATATCCCCAGCAAAGGTAAGACTTGAACCCAGATCTTATTATAAACTATGCTGCCTCTCAAACATATAATATGAAATGTGTATTTTCCATTATTATATCAGCATATTGTATTACATGTTAGTAATATATCAGCATATTATATTATTCATTAGTAATATGTCAGTATATCAACATCAAAGTTTGATAGCACAATAATAAATATGTTTGGATAAAAAATGACACAAATAAAAGAAAATGATTATAATTTTTAGTGATATGATTATATCTCAGTTGGATTCCTTCTTCCTACTCTCCATGTCTTTATTTTGCTTAAGAAGTTTTGGGTAGTCTTTTTTTTTCTGTTTAACAAATGCTTTATTAACTTCTGGTTTACATCATTCATTTCCACCGGATTATTAGTTACAATTTTTTCCCAATTTTTCCCTACCCACCACCCCAGAATAGCAGTCTCACTAGATATCCCCTCATCCAATCTGCTCTCTCCCATATCTTCTTCCATACCCCCTTCGGCTTTGCCATTAGGGCAAGGTGAATCTCTGAGCCCCAATGCCTGAACATCTTATCTCCCAATTACATGCAGAATAGTATTAATAATAGTATTTATACACATTTGAAACATTTAATTTTAAGACTTCGAATTTCAGATCCATACCCTTCCTCCCTTGTCACCCACTCCCTCTGGGAAGATAAGCAATTCAGTATGTGTTGTACATGTATAGCTATGCAAAACATTACCATAGTAGATATATTGTAAAAGACTGCTTATATTGCCCTCCCACCTATCCCACCCCCCACCTGGTCCATTCCCTACTTTGATCCAGTCCCTCTTCGAAAGTTGGTACTCCCAGCCTCCCCTCGCCCTAGAATGCCCTCCCCTCCACCATCTCCCTTCCCCCTATTCTCTTGCAGGGTGAGATATCCCATTTAGTATGTATGTGATACTCTCCCTGAGCCAAATTTAATGAGAATAGGGTTTTGCCTTTTTGCCTTCCTATTCTTCCCCTCCCCTGCAACTACTTCCCCTTGCCTCTTCTTTTTTTTTAATTAAACAAATGCTTTATTAACTTCTGGTTTACATCATTCATTTCCACCAGATCATGAGTTACATTTTTCCCCCATTTTTTCCCTACCCACCACCCCAGAATAGCAGTCCCACTAGATATCCCCTCATCCAATCTGCTCTCTCCCATATCTTCTCCCATCCCCCTTCAGCTTTGCCATTAGGGCAAGGTGAATCTCTGAGCCCCACTGCCTGGACATCTTATGAAACATTTAATTTTAAAACTTCGATTTTCAGATCCATTCCCGTCCTCTCTTGTCACCCACTCCCTCTGAGAAGATAAGCAATTTAGTATGTGTTGTACATGTATATCTATGCAAAACATTACCATAGTAGATATATTGTAAAAGACTGCTTATATTTCCCTCCCACCTGTCTCACCTCCCACCTGGTCCATTCCCTATTTTGATCCTGTCCCTCTTCAATAGTGGGTACTTCTAACCTCCCCTCTCCCCAGAATGCCCTCCCCTCCATCATCCCCCCTATCATCCCCCTTTCCCCTACTCAGGAGAGTGAGTGAGGGTAAGATATTCCATTTAGTATGTATGTGATTCTCTCCTTGAGCCAACTTCAATGAAAATATGCTTTTGCCTTTTTGCCTTCCTATTCTTTCCCTCCCCTGCGACTATGTCCCCCTGCCTCTTCTACATGAGATAGTTTGCCCTACTTTGTCTATCTCCATCTCCTCCTGCCACTTTCCTCTCTCACCTCTTGACTTTACCCCTTAAGAATCATCCCTTCCTTGGGGTGGCTAGGTGGCGCAGCGAGCAGAGAGCCGGCCCTGGAGCCAGAAGGACCCGAGCTCAGATCTGGCCCCAGACACCCAACACACAAACAAAAACCCAGCCACGTGAACCTGGGCAAGTCACCCAACCCCAATTGCCCTACAAAAAAAATAATAATCATCCCTTCCCATCAAATTCAACCTGTGCCCTCTATCCATGTATACCTGTGAACATAAGCCATGTACCCTTCTTCAATTATTTTCATAATGAGAAAGGTTTCATCAAACACAGTTATTGTTTTTCCATGTGGGACTGTAAATAGTCCAACTCTGATAAGTTCCTTTTGATTTCTTTTCCTTGATTACCTTCTCAAGCATCTCTTGCTTCTTGTGTCTGAATGTCAAATTTTCTATTCAACTCTGGTTTTTTCATCAAGAATGCTTGAAAGTCCTCTATTCCACTGAATGACCATATTTTCCCCTGAAACAAAATACTCAGTTTTGCTGGGTAGGTGACCCTTGGGTTCATTCCCAGCTCTTTTGCCCTCTGGAATATCATATTCCATGCCCTTCTATCCCTCAATGTAGAAGCTGCCAGGTCCTGGGCTATTCTGATTGTGTTTCCACAATATTGAAATTGTTTCTTCCTGGCTGCTTGTAGTATTTTCTCCTTGATCTGGGGATTCTGGAACCTGGCTATTATATTCCTGGGAGTTTTCTTTTGGGGATCTTTTTCAGGAGGTGATCAGTGGATTCTTTCAACCTCTATTTTGCCCTCTGGGTCTAAAACATCAGGGCAATTTTTCTTGAGAATTTCTTTAAGGATGATTTCTAGGTGCTTTCTTTGATCATGGCTTTCGTGTAGTCCAATAATTTTTAAATTATCTCTCCTGGATCTATTTTCCAGGTCAGTGGTTTTTCCCATGAGATACTTCACATGGCCTTCTATTCTTTCATTTGTTTGGATCTGTTTAATAGTATCTTGATTTCTCATAAAGTCACTAGCTTCCATTTGTTCCAGTCTAACTCTGAAGGAATGAATCTCCTCAGTGAACTTTTGAGATTCTTTTTCCATCTGGCAAATTCGAATTTTTAAGGCATTCTTCTCCTCATTGCCTTTCTGAGCCTCTTTTGCCATTTGAGTTAGTTTATTTTTTAAGGTGTTATTTTCCTCAGTCAGGCTGTTGACTGTCATTTCATACTTTTCTTGCATCTTTTTCATTTCTCTTCCCAAATTTTCCCCCACTTCTCTTATCTGCTTCTTAAGGTCCTCTATGGCCTGTAGCCAGCTTGTATTTTCATTTGGGGCTTTTGGTGCAGGAGTTCTGACCTCACAGTCCTCCTCCATGCTTTAAGCCTCTTTGCCCCTAAAATAGGAGTCCAATGTTGAACTTTTCTGTTTATTTTGTTTCGTTTGCCTAGGCATATTGCCACTTAATTACTTGATTTTTGGGCTTGTTGCCACAGTAGGACTCTGCCACCAGACAGGGGAGCTTCCGTCCCAAACGTGGGGTCTTCACAACTTCTGTGGGTTGGGTGGCCTCTGTAAAGCCTCCACCCACTCTGGCAAGTTGGATACCCACCCCAAACTCCCCCCCCACCCCAGACCACAATCCAGATCCAGGCAGTTTAAAGCAAGAGCGATTAACCCCCAGACTGATTGCTGGATCTCCCTACAGTTCAAAGACCAGGAGCTAGAGCCACTACTGACGCTGCAAAATGGCTTCTGTGCTACAGTTTCTTCAACAGCTTTTCGCCCCCAGGGGAGGCAGCCGAGCATTCCCCAAATACTGGTCCCAAAGTCCATAGGGCACTAACCTCTCACTTTGTCCTAGGCATATCTGTGCTGATAATTCTGGAATCGCCACAATTGCTGGTGTTCTGGGGTCCCTCCAGTGGGCTGAAGGCCCGGCCACCCTGGGGCTAAAACCGCGGACCTGGGCTTGGCTCTTCGGGCTGCGCTGTTGGTTCCCAGCATGCTGTGCTGCCTGCTCTCAGAGCACTGTGCTGGCCACTCCCTGCAGGGCTGCTGGGCTGTCCTCTGCAAGAGGTTAGCTTCTCTGTGCCGTTCTGTGGGTGCTGTGGCTCCAGAAGTTGTTCGGAGTCCCCTTTCACATTGATTGAAATTTGTATGGGGCAGAGCACACTGGAAATGCTGTTTCTACTCCGCCATCTTGGCTCCCCCCCCCCACACCTCTTCTACATGAGATAGTTTACCCTACCCTGTCACTCCCCATATCCTCTTGTCACGTTCCTTTCTCACCTCTTAACTTCACCCCTTAAGCATCATCCCTTCCCACCAAATTCAACCTGTGCCCTCTATCCATGTATACCTGTAAACATATATACACACATTCATATATGTATTCATATGTCCACATATCCTTCTTCAATTATTTTCATAATGAGAAAGGTTTCATCAGACACAGTTATTGTTTTTCCATGTAGGAATGCTAATAGTTCAATTTTGATAAGTTCCTTTTGATTTCTTTTCCCTGATGACCTTCTCAGGCATCTCTTGCTTCTTGTGTCTGGATGTCAAATTTTCTGTTCAACTCTGGTTTTTTCCTCAAGAATGCTTGAAAGTCCTCTATTCCACTGAATGACCATATTTTCCCCTGAAACAAGATACTCAGTTTTGCTGGGTAGGTGACCCCTGGCTTCAATCCCAGCTCTTTTTCCCTCTGGAATATCGTATTCCACACCCTTCAATCCCTCAGTGTAGAAGCTGCCAGGTCCTGGGCTATTCTGATTGTGTTTCCACAGTACTGGAAGTGTTTCTTCCTGGCTGCTTATAGTATTTTCTCCTTGATCTGGGAGTTCTGGAACCTGGCTATAATATTCCTAGGAGTTTTCTTTTTGGGATCCTTTTCAGGAGGCAATCAGTGGATTCTTTCAACCTCTATTTTGCCCTCCGGATCTAAAACATCAGGGCAATTTTCCTTCAGAATTTCTTGAAGGAGCAGCCGGCTGGAGGGACTCCAGAACACCAGCAGCTGTGGCAATTCCAAAATTATCAACATAGACATGCCTAGGACAAAGTGAGAGGTTAGCGCCCTATGGACTTTGGGACCAGTATTTGGGGAATGAGTTGGCTTCCTCCCCTGGGGGCTAGAAGCCGCTGAGGAGACCCGCCATTTTGTAGTTTTCAGAGGCAGCTCCAGCTCCTGGTCTTCGAACTGTAGGGGGATCCAGCGATCAGTCTTGGGGGGTAATCACTCTTGCTTTAACCTCCCTGGATCTGGATTGTGATCTGGGGTGGAGGTCGTGGGTGGGTTTCCAGCTTGCCAGAAATGGAAGTTGCCCCCCACACATTTGGGACAAAAATTTCCCTGTCTGGTGGCAGAGCCATAGTGTGGCAATAAGCCCAAAGGTCAAGTAATTAAGTGGCAACATGCCAAGGCAAAGGAAACAAATTAAACAGAAAAATGCAACCTTAGACTCCTACTTTGGGGGCAAAGAGGATCAAAGCATGGAACAGTCAGAGGACTGTGAGGTCAGAAATCCTGCTCCAAAAGCCCCAGGGGAATACATGAGCAGGTTGCAGGCCATAGAGGACCTTAAGAAGGACTTTAAAACTCAAATAAGAGAAGTGGAGGAAAAATTGGAAAGAGATATGAGAAGGATGCAGGAAAAGTATGAAATGAGGGTCAACAGCCTGACTGAGGAAAACAACACCTTAAAAAATAGACTAACTCAAATGGCAAAGGAGGCCCAAAAGGGCAATGAGGAGAAGAATGCCTTAAAAAGTCAAATTTGCCAGATGGAAAAGAATCTCAAAAGTTCACTGAGGAGATTCATTCCTTCAGAGTTAGACTGGAGCAAATGGAAGCTAATGACTTTATGAGAAATCAAGATGCTGTTAAGCAGATCCAAACAAATGAAAGAATAGAAGGCAATGTGAAATATCTCATGGGAAAAACCACTGACCTGGAAAATAGATCCAGGAGAGAAAATTTAAAAATTATTGGACTACCTGAAAGCCATGATCAAAGAAAGAACCTAGAAATCACCCTTCAAGAAATTCTCAAGGAAAATTGCCCTGATGTTTTAGATCCAGAGGGCAAAATAGAGGTTGAAAGAATCCACCAATCACCTCCTGAAAAAGATCCCAAAAAGAAAACTCCCAGGAATATTATAGCCAGGTTCCAGAATCCCCAGATCAAGGAGAAAATACTACAAGCAGCCAGGAAGAAACAATTTCAATACTGTGGAAACACAATCAGAATAGCCCAGGACCTGGCAGCTTCTACACTGAGGGATTGAAGGGCATGGAATATGATATTCCAGAGGGCAAAAGAACTGGGAATGAACCCAAGGGTCACCTACCCAGCAAAACTGAGTATTTTGTTTCAGGGGAAAATATGGTCATTCAGTGGAATAGAGGACTTTCAAGCATTCTTGAGGAAAAAACCAGAGTTGAATAGAAAATTTGACATCCAGACACAAGAAGCAAGATATGCCTGAGAAGGTAATCAGGGAAAAGAAATCAAAAGGAACTTATCAAAGTTGAACTATTTACATTCCTATATGGAAAAACAATAACTGTGACTGATAAAATCTTTCTCAGTATGAAAATAATGGAAGAAGGGTGTATGGTCATATGAATACATATGTGAATGTGTGTATATATGTTTACAGTTATACATGGATAGAGGGCACAGGTTGAATTTGTTGGGAAGGGAGGATACTCAAGGGGTGAAATTATGAGGTGAGAGAGGAAAGTGGCAAGAGGAGATGGGGAGAGACAGGGTAGGGTAAACTATCTCATGTAGAAGAAGCAAGGGGAAGTGGTTGCAAGGGAGGGAGAGAATAGGAAGGCAAAAAAGGCAAAACCACATTCTCATTGAATTTGGTTCAGGGAGAGAATGACATACATACTAAATGGGATATCTCAACCTGCAGCAGAATAGGGGGAAGGGGCATGAAAGGAGGGATGATGGATGGGAGGGCATCCTTGGGGGGAGGGGAGGTTGGAAGTACCCACTATAGAAGAGGGAGAGGATCAAGTAGGGAATGGACCAGGTGGGGGGTGGGATGAGTGGGAAGGAATTATAAGCAGCCTTGTACAATATATCTACTATGGTAATGTTTTGCATAGCTATAAATGTACAACATATACTGAATTACTTATCTTCCCAGAGGGAATGGGTGACAAGGGAGGAAGGGAATGGATCTGAAATTCGAGGTCTTAAAATTAAATGTTTCAAATATATATAAATACTATTATTAATACTCTTTTGCTTGTAATTGGGAGATAAGATGTGCAGGCATTGGAACACAGAGATTCACCTTCCTCTAATGGAAAAGTTGAAGGGGGTATGGGAGAAGATATGGGAGAGAGAAGATTGGAGGAAGCGATATCTTGTGGGACTGCTATTCTGCAAGAGTGGGTAGGGGAAAAACAGGGGGGAAAATAATTGTAACTCAAATTCTGGTGGAAATGAATGATGTAAAACAGAGGTTAATAAAATATTTGTTTAATAAAAAAAAGTAGTCCAGGAAGATTCAGAATTGGTCAAAAAAAAAAAAAGAATTTCTTGAAGGATGATTTCTAGGTTCTTTCTTTGATCATGACTTTCAGGTAGTCCAATAATTTTTAAATTATCTCTCCTGGATCTATTTTCCAGGTCAGTGGTTTTTCCCATGAGATATTTCACATTGCCTTCTATTCTTTCATTTGTTTGGATCTGTTTAACAGCATTTTGATTTCTCATAAAGTCACTAGCTTCCATTTGCTCCAGTCTAACTCTGAAGGAATGAATCTCCTCAGTAAGTTTTTGAGATTCTTTTTCCATCTGGCAAATTCAGCTTTTTAAGGCATTATTCTCCTCATTGCCTTTCTGGGCCTCTCTTGCCATTTGAGTTAGTCTATTTTTTAAGGTGTTGTTTTCCCCAGTCAGGCTGTTGACTGCCATATCATACTTTTCTTGCATCTTTCTCATTTCTCTTCCCAATGTTCCCTACACTTCTCTTATCTGCTTCTTAAGGTCCTCTATGGCCTGTAGCCAG
Source organism: Gymnobelideus leadbeateri (assembly GCA_011680675.1). Lineage (NCBI taxonomy): Eukaryota > Metazoa > Chordata > Mammalia > Diprotodontia > Petauridae > Gymnobelideus > Gymnobelideus leadbeateri. Next base: position 30,809 of record WOXC01008052.1, on the reverse strand, counting down.
CTTGTATTTTCATTTGGGGCTTTAGGTGCAGGAGTTCTGTCCTCACAGTCCTCCTCCATGCTTTGATCCTCTTTGCCCCCAAAATAGGAGTCTAAAGTTGCATTTTTCTGTTTATTTTGTTTCCTTTGCCTGGGCATATTGCCACTTACTTACTTGATTTTTGGGCTTGTTGCCACAGTAGGACTCTGCCACCAGAAAGGAGAGCTTCCGTCCCAAACGTGGGGTCTTTACAACTTCTGTGGGTTGGGTGGCCTCTGTAAAGCCTCCACCCACTCTGGCAAGCTGGATACCCACCCCAAACCTCCACCCCAGACCACAATCCAGATCCAGGGAGGTTAAAGCAAGAGCGATTAACCCCCAGACTGATTGCTGGATCTCCCTACAGTTCAAAGACCAGGAGCTAGAGCCGCCAGTGATGCTGCAATATGGCTTCTGTGCCCCATTTCCTCAGCAGCTTTTTGCCCCCAGGGGAGGAAGCCGTCGTGTTCCCCAAATACTGGTCCCAAAGTCCATAGGGCACTAACTTCTCACTTTGTCCTAGGCATATCTGTGCTGATAGTTCTGGAATCACCACAACTGCTGGTGTTCTGGGGTTGCAGCAGCCGGCTGCTGGCCCGGCCACCCTGGGGCTAAAACCGAGGCTCACACCGGCCTGGGCTGTAGGTTCCCACTGTGCTGTGCTGCCCGCTCTCAGAGCGCTGTGCTGGCTGCTCCCTGCAGGGCTGCTGGGCTGTCCTCAGCAGGAGGTTAGTTTCTCTGTGTCGTTCTGTGGGTGCTGGGGCTCCAGAAGTTGTTCAGATTTCCCTTTCTCATTGTTTGGAGGTGGTGTGGGGCAGAGCACCTTCGAAGTGCTGTTTCTACTCTGCCATCTTGGCTCCACCTCTTGGGAGAATCTTTTGATGCTATTTCTAGAGTCTCAGCTTTGGTAAAGATAAGCTTTGGAAACGGAGCTTAGGCAGGGCCAAAAGTGATTTGGAGACCAAGTTGCTTACTTTCTAAGCAGGTCAAGCAATGAAGATAAAAATACAAGTCAAGGGAAAGACATTCCCTTCATTCAAGGAGATTATATTCTAATAGGAGAAGACAACACACAAAAGGAAGATGAAAATTGGTAGGGGGAATGGGGAAGGTCCCCTTGGGGTCTGGTGTCAAAGTCTAGAGAGTCAGATGCAGAGAGGGGAGGAGAATGAAAAATGGCTGTCCTGAGCCTGTTCCCAACATGGAGACCTTGGGAGGAATTCACCTATGGGAGGAGGGGGCTACAGGGAGGTAGGGTTTTCCAGGATGGGCAGCCCCCTGGCTCTGAGGGGATTTCCAGGAGGCCAAGTCTAGCTTCCTTGAATTTACCTTGATCAATATGAAACGAAAATCCTTACAGGAAGTGGTTAAAGAAGCATTGTCTGGTTTTAGGGAAATTATTCTCTGGGATGCTTGGAAAGTTAAAAGTCTGTTTGATTGAATCAAAACTGTTGCTTGGGTTCTGTTCTCCTGCTCAGTCTTGATTATGGAGTTTTGTTTGTTCTCAAATATTATAAACTGTATGTCCAGAATAGACCAGGCAGACTAATATTCAAAGGCAAGAAGAATTCCTGTCCCTTTAGATTTTCTTTCTCTCTAAGCAGAAAGGCTCACCATTATTTAATTAATAGATTTGTCTCAGGGAGATTTAAATGCCCCAAATGCAGAATACTGAGTTTTGTTTCTGCAATAGAAGCCAGCCAGAAGCTCTACCTTCCTGGCAAAAGGAAATCTTTTCCTCCCAATAATTTCTATGCAATATTGCAACTTGAATTGGGCTCTTCTGGGACTTAAAAGAGCCTTGTGGATAAACACATTAGACAGGCCCTTTGAAGCTTGTCTTTTGGCAGACTCCTGCAGCATGAAGTTTTAATGGGCCTGGGTTTTTGTTGCAGAGGGAATAGTGTGACTCATCCTGTCCCCGTGCTCTAAGTGCTTCAAACTTACAGGAGCTAAAAAGATCAGTTCAGCACAAATGATATCCTTCTGTAAAGATTCCAGGAGCACCATTTTCTGAATGACTTTCAGAGTGCCAGCAGGGCACCTGGCATAGGGGCCAGAAGGGAAATGTGGACCCATCTGGTGTTGCAGAGATCTACTAAGAGCTGACCATTATTGATTAAGCATTGTGTATCCATTAAATATAGACTGTGTGTGTGTCTATAGTTATAGATATATCTACATATATCTATATCAATTCCTATCACATTCTTGTCTCTCTCGAGGCTGTAAGATCATAGAATCATAGATTCAGAGATGAAGAGACTGAGTCCAACCTTTTTTTTTTTTAATTAACCAATAAGGACACTGAATCTCATGATGAAGTTAACAGAACTAGTAAGTACAAGAGGAAAGATTTGAACTCAAGTCTTCCTGACTCAAAATTCTGCTCTCTATGCATTATCCCACCCCACTTCTTTCTACTCAATGGGCTGGAGACCTTTTTTTTTTTTTTGACTATTTCATGGGTACTAGTACAACTGTTGGATTGTACCCTTAGTATCTCTTTCTGTTTCTCCATGACGTGCCCATTTCTTCTTCTGATTGGACACATCCTTGATGATGTCTCTTATATCACTTCTTTTTTAAAATTATTACAGACAATTCTCTTCACATAAATTCGCATGATGCATCAATTTTATATAAAGAATTCTGAGGAATGAGGATTCTGAATGAGGATCTGCTTGAGCCACTAGCTGTAAAGATGGCAGAAGAGAAAGGAAGCTTCAGAACCCAAAGTCTAACCAAAAAAGGTTCACTCTGAAACAGTTGGCAGAAGCATTTTATCAATTGAGTGAATTTTTTTTCTTGCATTGAAAAGATTGAATCCAAATACTTCAAGATTTTTAAAAGTTCAAAGACTAGTTGAGGAGAATATTGCTTGCTACTGTCAGAGAGAGGAGGGAGAAACATCTTTCCATAGGTTCATAAAAAAAATGCTCAGCAAACCATCAGTGATAAAGGCTAGGCACAGGGAATGGAGAAGGGGTATCATACTGCACACCTATATTAACTTTACAGTATAGTACCATCCATACTTTATCATTAACTTTACCTTTCATTTCATAATCCCATTTATTATCATGGTACAGTATTTAATATGTCTGCATTTTAGGACATTGTATGATTTGTGTAAATTTTGTGTATACCTTTGTTATATTGGTCAAGTGAAATGGATAGATAGGGCAAATTTGCAGTATGTTAAAAATCACTTTACACAGAGATCTGCAGAATGGTCCACTTGTGGAAAGCAACAACAGTCTGCAGATATTACATAATATCTCATTTTTTTGGTCTATTGCCTTAATTTTTTTTCTTTATTCTGAACTTAAAAACCCCCCTCCAAAGGCAACACTTCATATACAAAGTAGAACCAGAAAAAAGGTTTACATGTGAAACCCCAAATCTCTATTATGTATAACTTGTCTTTTTTTAAAAGAAAATACACAATAAATTTAACATGTTACTCTCAAAGGTATCCTGTTTATTTATGTTTCTTTTTGGACTTCCTTCTGTTCTCTTCTTTGCATTAAAAACATGTTTCAATGATCCTTCTTAAAAAACTTTCTTTTGGCGGAGTAGAAACAGCATTTCCAATGTGCTCTGCCCCACACAAATTTCAATCAATGTGAAAGGGGACTCCGAACAACTTCTGGAGCCCCAGCACCCACAGAATGGCACAGAGAAGCTAACCTCTTGCAGAGGACAGCCCAGCAGCCCTGCAGGGAGCGGCCAGCACAGTGCTCTGAGAGCAGGCAGTACAGCATGCTGGGAACCAACAGCGCAGCCCGAAGAGCCAAGCCCAGGTCCGCGGTTTTAGCCCCAGGGTGGCCGGGCCTTCAGCCCACTGGAGGGACCCCAGAACACCAGCAATTGTGGCGATTCCAGAATTATCAGCACAGATATGCCTAGGACAAAGTGAGAGGTTAGTGCCCTATGGACTTTGGGACCAGTATTTGGGGAATGCTCGGCTGCCTCCCCTGGGGGCGAAAAGCTGTTGAAGAAACTGTAGCACAGAAGCCATTTTGCAGCGTCAGTAGTGGCTCTAGCTCCTGGTCTTTGAACTGTAGGGAGATCCAGCAATCAGTCTGGGGGTTAATCGCTCTTGCTTTAAACTGCCTGGATCTAGATTGTGGTCTGGGGTGGGGGGGAAGTTTGGGGTGGGTATCCAACTTGCCAGAGTGGGTGGAGGCTTTACAGAGGCCACCCAACTGGAGGAAGTTGTGAAGACCCCACGTTTGGGACGGAAGCTCTCTTTTCTGGTGGCAGAGTCCTACTGTGGCAACAAGCCCCAAAAATCAAGTAATTAAGTGGCAACATGCCTAGACAAATGAAACAAAATAAACAGAAAAGTTCAACATTGGACTCCTATTTTAGGGGCAAAGAGGCTCAAAGCATGGAGGAGGACTGTGAGGTCAGAACTCCTGCACCAAAAGCCCCAAATGAAAATACAAGCTGGCTACAGGCCATAGAGGACCTTAAGAAGCAGATAAGAGAAGTGGGGAAAAATTTGGGAAGAGAAATGAAAAAGATGCAAGAAAAGTATGAAATGACAGTCAACAGCCTGACTGAGGAAAATAACACCTTAAAAAATAGACTAACTCAAATGGCAAAAGAGGCTCAGAAAGGCAATGAGGAGAATGCCTTAAAAAGTCGAATTTGCCAGATGGAAAAAGAATCTCAAAAGCTCACTGAGGAGATTCATTCCTTCAGAGTTAGACTGGAGCAAATGGAAGCTAGTGACTTTATGAGAAATCAAGATACTATTAAACAGATCCAAACAAATGAAAGAATAGAAGGCCATGTGAAATATCTCATGGGAAAAACCATTGACCTGGAAAATAGATCCAGGAGAGATAATTTAAAAATTATTGGACTACCTGAAAGCCATGATCAAAGAAAGCACCTAGAAATCATCCTTAAAGAAATTCTCAAGGAAAATTGCCCTGATGTTTTAGACCCAGTGGGGGAAATAGAGGTTGAAAGAATCCACCGATCACCTCCTGAAAATGATCCCCAAAAGAAAACTCCTAGGAATATTATAGCCAGGCTCCAGAACTCCCAGATCAAGGAGAAAATACTACAAGCAGCCAGGAAGAAACAATTTCAATATTGTGGAAACACAATCAGAATAGCACAGGACCTGGCAGCTTCCACACTGAGGGATTGAAGGGCATGGAATATGATATTCCAGAGGGCAAAGAGCTGGGATTGAAGCCAAGGGTCACCTACCCAGCAAAACTGAGTATTTTGTTTCAGGGGAAAATATGGTCATTCAGTGGAATAGAGGACTTTCAAGCATTCTTGATGAAAAAACCAGAGTTGAATAGAAAATTTGACATTCAGACACAAGAAGCAAGAGATGCTTGAGAAGGTAATCAAGGAAAAGAAATCAAAAGGAACTTATCAGAGTTGGACTATTTACAGTCCCACATGGAAAAACAATAACTGTGTTTGATGAAACCTCTCTCATTATGAAAATAATTGAAAAAGGGTACATGGCATATGTTCACAGGTATACATGGATAGAGGGCACAGGTTGAATTTGATGGGAAGGGATGATTATTATTTTTTTTTTTTTGGAGGGCAATTGGGGTTGGGTGACTTGCCCAGGTTCACGTGGCTGGGTTTTTGTTTGTGTGTTGGGTGTCTGGGGCCGGATCTGAGCTCGGGTCCTTCTGACTCCAGGCCCAGCACTCTGCTCGCTGTGCCACCTAGCCACCCCAAGGAAGGGATGATTCTTAAGGGGTGAAGTCAAGAGGTGAGAGAGGAAAGTGGCAAGAGGAGATGGAGAGAGACAGGGTAGGGTAAACTATCTCATGTAGAAGAGGCAAGGGGAAGTAGTTGCAGGGGTGGGGGGGAAAGAACAGGAAGGCAAAAAGGCAAAAGCATATTTTCATTGAAGTTGGCTCAAGGAGAGAATCACATACATACTAAATGGAATATCTTACCCTCACTCACTCTCCTGAGTAGGGGAAAGGAGGATGAGAGGGTGGATGATGGAGGGGAGGGCATTCTGGGGGGAGGGGAGATTGGAAATACCCACTATCAAAGAGGGACAAGATCAAAGTAGGGAATGGACCAGGTGGGAGGTGAGACAGGTGGGAGGGAAATATAAGCAGTCTTTTACAATATATCTACTGTGGTAATGTTTTGCATAGAGATACATGTACAACACATACTGAATTGCTTATCTTCTCAAAGGGAGTGGGTGACAAGGGAGGAAGGGAATGGATCTGAAAATTGAAGTTTTAAAATTAAATGTTTCATAAGATGTCCAAGCATTGGGGCCCAGAGATTCACCTTGCCCTAATGGCAAAGTTGAAGGGGGTATGGGAGAAGATATGGGAGAGAGCAGATTGGATGAGGGGATATCTAGTGGGACTGCTATTCTGGGGTGGTGGGTAGGGAAAAAATGGGGGAAAATGTAACTCATAATCTGGTGGAAATGAATGATGTAAACCAGAAGTTAATAAAGCATTTGTTTAATTAAAAAAAAAACTTTCTTTTTAGCAACATTACTAGTTCCCATCCCCTCAATGAATTAAAAAAAATAACTTTTATAACCAAGGAGAAACAGGTCTACCCATTGTCCATGTCTGAAAATGCACCTTGGGTTCCTATTAGGAGGTGGGTAGCGATCCTCATTATCAGTCATCTAAAGCCATGGTTGATCATTAATTAAAACCATAATAATCTGGAGGGGATGGGGCAGGATATAGGAGAGAGCAGATTCGAGGAGGTATTCAGTGGGATTGAGGTTTTGGGGGTGGTGGGTAGGGGAAAGGTGGGAAGAAAAATTGTAACTCAAAATCTTGTGGAAATGAATGATGTAAACTAAAAATAAAGATAAAATAAAAAAATTGTATCATATTTCAATACGATTAGTTTCCTGTATAATCCAATGTATTTTACTTTAAGCATTTAAAGACTGAGAAGGGGTCCATAGACTTCTCAGGGCTGTCAGAGGGTTCCATGCCACCAAAAAGAGGAAGAACCCCTGGTTTTCCAATGCCCTTCTTTTACAGAGGAGCACTTTGTGGGGCAGAGTCTCTGACAGACAATTACCCAGAACTCCTCACTCCAATTTACTTTCAAACTCTTTGCTTTTATGCAAGTGGTTGGATCACTTTTATCACGTTTATAAAAGCAGTGAAACTGCTACGTTTAAGCATATAGCAAACACACGTTGAGAGAGTGCCAAGAGGTTCCTTTGAGGGTCACAAGGGAGTATGACTGATGAGTTTCCCTCCCCAACTCCCCCATCCATTGTTCAAAGGAAGTTGCCCATTGACATGCTCTTGAACTGGTCTCCCCCACCTGCTTTCTCCAGTTCTGTCATCAACCAGTCTGTTTTCCCCCTTGCCTCTGAATTTTCACCTTGTCCTGCTTCTTTCTTATCTCATCTCTACCCTTGACTGCTTGTCTCTTCCATTAGACCCAGCTGTCCTCGGTGTCTGCCCTTGATTCCACCCTTAGTTTTTATTTTTCTGACTGGTTAGGGCTAAATCCTCTGGTCTCCCTGCCTGTGAAAGCAGCTCTAGTTCATTTAGTATGAGAAATATTCCATTTGATTTGGAAACAAGTGTTCCTGGTGTTGTGGGTACCCACCTGGTCCAAAGTGTGAAGGTTCGGGTCCTGTAGGAAGATGAGGGAAGCACAGAACCCAGAAATGCCTACCCTTTCTTGGATCCCTGACTCTATAGATCTCTGTGGTAGTGGTCTGTTACTTCCACACCCAGGTCCTGATTTAGCCAGGGCCCTCCTTCTCTAGGGTTTGCTGTTGGAGCATCTGACTCTGCTCCCTTATGGCCGTCCCCCAAGACCAGATCCAAACCCTTAGAATCTTCCTGATTCTAAGCCCAGAGCTGCCTCCAGTACACAGAGTTGCTTCTCAGGAGGGCCTTAGAGAGACCAAGTCAATTGGCTATTCCATCTGTTGGTCACACACATGTTAATATTTCAATGCTTCCCAGTAAAAGTGATTCTTGTTCAGCCCTTAGTTTATCTCCTCTATATTTTTGAACAGCTTCAGCTTACTGATAATCTGTTAAATAATTGAATATTTTTTGAGTCTCTGCTTTTTCTTTTTCTTTTTCCTTTGACAACAGACCATTTGGCCTAACCCTAGATGAAGGAAGTTTGCCCAAGGTAACCTGTCTTGTTTACATGCCAACCTTCCTCCACCTTTGCTAAGACTAAATCTTTACATAATGGCAAGCAAGAGCCAGGAATTTAATTCAGTTCAATTCACTTCAGTGAGGATTTCTACTGTGTGAGCTAAAGAGAACTCTTAGAATTTCCAATTTGTCCCCTACTCGTTCTGTTGAACCTTGACCTCAGTGCCATGGGGATGAGAGATCAAGCAGAGGCTTTCTCAGAGGCCATCAGTTGGCAACATATTTGGAACTTAGATTTGGGGGACTAATGGGGAGAGGGTCCTATGGTTGACAAATGGGACGTATGCTTCCTTAGAGGGGGTAGCACTTAGAATGTCCCAGTGATAATACAGATCCTTCCTTTGCTTGGCTTATGCTTGCCTCTAGGGTTTACCATTATAAGTTCTAAGGGTAAATTTATATCTATATTATCAATGTCTTCTGCTTATACACTCTTCTGTTTGTGGAAGAGTGTTTGATTAGAGGTATAATTCAGTATGCCTACATTGCAATTGTGGCTTATGAATGGAGTCACTCACTGCTTGTCTACTACAAGAGCCAAACCTTTCCCCAAGTCTCTGCCCATGCCTGCATTAATGACATAAATGAGGATTTGGTGGTCACTGGTTTTTTTTTTTGTTTTGTTATGTTTTGTTTTTTGCTTTTTGGAGGGTAATTGGGGTTAAGTAACTTGCCCAAGGTCACACGGCTAGGCTTTTGTTTGTGTGTGTGTTAAGTGTCTGAGGCCAGAACCGAACTCAGGTCCTTCTGACTCCAGGGCCAACACTCTACTCACTGGGCCGCCTAGCTGCCCCTTCTTTTTTTTAAGGGACCAATAAAATGATGGTAATGAAAAGACAGTGAACAGTGTGGGGGTGGGGTGGGAGGGTGGAGAACTATTTATTTAGATATGAAGAAGCCGGAATCCACTCCTGCCAAAGATGGAGATCTCATAAGATGCAAACTTTGAGCTTGTAACTCTTTAAGAAGTAAATCTGGACAAGGAGGACTGCTCTTATTGATTTCCTTCCAGACCATCATTATCATAGTGGGAGTCTGATGCATCGCAAAAGCAAAAGCTTTCTCTTATGACTCAGAATCAGAGATGGAAGTAATTGCTTTAACTTCTCTAATGAAAGGAAAGAGTCTAAAGTGGCCATTTTTCTTCTTAATTGTACCTAACACCCACTGAACCTATCCACAGACTATCCCCTTCCCCTATGTTTTGTTCCTTCCATACATTATTACCGTATATTCCCATTATTATATAAGGAAAATAGCAATCACTGATTCTTGCTGCATGGTTAATATGGTTGGCCCTGATGGAGACTGGGAGGAATGAATGAACATTGTGGGAAAATTGAAGGACACATAGTATGAGGTGCTTGGAAGTAGCCTAGTGATGCTCCCTTGTGACTCACAAATCTTTGGTTTCACTTTGCAATAGTATTCAATAGCCAACATACAGTTGACTAATAGGAGAGAAATTAGCTAGCTGAAGGCATCCAAAGCCCTAGTAGCAGAAAATATTTTGTGAGCCAGCCTGGGACCAAGGAAAGGTTGGGGTGGGGGGAGTGAGGGGGGAGGAGTGGCAGGGTCCTTTGTGTGTACTATGTGGATCCACTTTTGGACTCCTTTATTTATATATAGGCTGCTCCTCTCATATGCCTACTTCCCCTTCCATCAAGATACTGGTGGAGGATAAAGGACTCAGCTCTGCCATCCCCATTTTGTTATATGTGGGGGCTAACTTTCTCTGCACCTATGGCTCTCTCTCTGTATATATATATGCACACATGCACATATATATATGTATCTTTGTATGTATATGTATATATATGTGTATATACAGTCTTCAACATAGTGCATTTAACTTTTCCCACTTCAAACATTTGTGTGGTTTTATTCATAACCTCTTTTCCACTTTTTTATTGGCAACCACACACGCTTGCAGCTATGCACAGTAGAGGAAATGAGAGGCACGACAGAGGCTATAGAGTGGCTGATATCCTACTAGATGCTTCACTGGTCTCATTCACCTTATTTTTGTAAAGAGTTTCCTGTGCATTCTTTGAGTATTAAGGATCTCAAACAGTATACAAAAGTAGATGTTGCTGATGAATTATTTTAAGATGGTGCATCCACCAACCGGGAAGGACAGAGTGCTGGAGGTGATGTCAAGACTTCACCAGTCTCTGCATCTTCTGACAGTAGCAACTAAAGGCACAGCAACCTCTTTCTTGGTTTTCAAAGAGTGGCCAACGTAGAGAGGTTTATAGCAGTAGTATTTTACAGTATGACACCCTCTTTCCACCATCTGATACAGTGGAAGGTAAGATTCAGGTTAAAAAATGTTTTAGTTTTAAAAATTTTATTTGTTGTAAAGTATTTATTGTACTGTAGACTTCATGTGTGTCTGAACTCAATGGCTTTTTTTAAAAATTGAGACGTTAGGACAAAAGGTCATAGAATTCTAGGGAAATACTAGTGAGAAAAAATGTTACTCATGTTATCAATTTTATTTTGTGTACTTCATTTTGTGGGTTATTTCATAGTTACCATGTTAGAAAAGGTGCATATTATCAGAATTAATGTTTTATTATGCAGAATTGCAGGCAGAAAAGGGTATTTTCAGCAATCTCTAGTGAAAGATGACCCTTTTTACACCTCAGTCACTGCTGATTATCACTGCTTTCTCCCTTTTCCTTCTAGCCCCTTATCTCTTTATAGAAACTTTAAAAAAAAATAGCCAATGCAGTGAGAGGGTCTGATGCTGTAGACAATATCCTGCCCTCAGAGTTCACTGGTTTTCTGTCAGAGGAAGGAGCTTTGTTTCATAACCTGTTCTCCAAGGTCACTCCCCATTTCTCAATTTCTCAGAATTTGACTTCCTTTGATGATCTTTTAATTTAAATTGTTGCAGTCCTTGGGTATTTCTTTTTGGTTTGGCTTATTTTGATCATCATCAGTTCACATGAAACTGTGATGAGGCTATAATTATTGGTACATTTATTATAAGGTGCACGAATAAAATGCATTTATTAAGTGCTTGTGTCTTTAGCACTATACAAAGCAGAAGAAAGGCAGGAGGACATGATACCTATCACCATGGAGCTCAGTCTGGTATGGAGGGGACAATAATACAGAAAGTTATAATACATAATGTTATGTGATCATCAAGATGTATTTATTAATAACCTATTGAATGCTAGACATTAGACATGGTACTGGGGATACCAAGGTGAAAAGGAAACCACGCATGCCCCCAAGAACTACAATATGAGATGCTTTGTGAGGCTGAAGGAGGAAGACTCATGACTGATTAGGAGATGAAGGAAGGCTTTCTAGTGGAGGTGCCATTTGAATTGGTCATTAGCAGTTTAGATAGTCATTCAGTAGACACTAGCTATGCCAACTGAGCAAGTCATTTGACCTCTGTTTCCTCACCTGTAAACTGGGAATATTAACACCTACTTTCAGATCTGTTGTGAGGATCAAATGAGATGATATTTGTAAAGTGCCCAGTTTAGGTGCTTAATAAATGCTGATTTCCTTCCTTTCCCCCCAGTAGGTATCTGAGTGCCCAACAGGTAAAAGGTACATGCTAGGAAGGCACTATAGGGGGAGACAAAGGTGAACAAGCAAGCCCTTGTTTTTATTGAGTGTGTAGTCTAGTAGAGGTTCTAAGATCAGCCACATAACTAAAATACAAGGCTATCTAACTCAGTCCCTTTCATTTTACAAATGAGGAAAATTAATCCAGAGAAGTTAGGTGACTTGTCAAGAATCCTGTAAGTAGTAAGCAGAACCTGGGTTTGGACCTAGGTCCTTAGATTTCTATTCTAGACCTCTTTCAATTATAGCAAATGACCTTTTGGCAACTGAGTTTAGCTAATTTAGTTCAACAAACTAATTAAATGCCCCCAATGTGCCAGTCACTATACTACACACTAGGAACACAAAGAGAGGATTGAAAAAAAGTGCCTGTCCTCAAGGAGCTTACATTCTACTGGGGAATGAAACATATAAGCAGATAAATAAATGTGTTGTGTTGTTTGTCCTTCATTTTTGAAAAGGATCAAGGACAACACAGGTGATGTCTTGACTTGCACATGAATTGAATTGAAGTGAGGCAGAGTGTGCAAAGTCATAAGCCTTATTCTCTCTTCCAGAGTCATCAAAGTCCAAAGACAAATGACTGGTGATGACCTGGGATGTAGTGGATGACCTTGGCATCTTCAATGTCTGACCAAGCTCTAAGCACTCCACAGCACCTGCTGCCTTCATGACCATTAGAACAAATTGTTCTCATCCTCCCCTTACACTGGGGGAAGTAGACACCCCCTTAACTCACCAACAGGTTTAGGGCCCATCGGTTACCCTCAACCTGGTTTAGCCCATCTGCTGAGATGGTTTTACCAGGGTAGGTCCATTGCACATGTTACAATTTCCTTGAGACATGGGTGAGAGTTGACTGCCAGGTAGACACCAAAGATGAATGAGCATCCATGAAAAGGGCTTGGCAAGCCCTCAGGCCAGAGGTGCTAGTCTTCTTTGAACACCCCACACATCCCAGATAAATAAAAGATAATTTGAGAAAGGGGAAAGTAATAACAATGGGGTCATCAGTTAGAGAGAAATACACTAATTTAGAGAGAGTAAAAAAAGCCCCCCTTTATTTTATTGGTTGGCATTTGAAAAAGATTTCTGAATGGGTTTGTGTATTTATAGTTCTACATTTCTTACTTGTGAGATACTTGAGTATATTAAAATTACAGCATCATTTAAGCATTTCCACAGTTTGGGGTCTAAAATGAAGTATTGGTTAGGGGTGTCCAACTGGGGTTTTTAGGATTCATAAATCTTGAGCAAGGCAACAGTGACAGAATGGATCATGAGGGCCTCTATATTCTGCAAGTGCATTTTTGTGGGCCCTATAGAGGATAAGATTCATTACTTGACCTTCACTCAGATGTCATGATTTTCTGCATCCACAGCACTCTCTGACCCATCTAGGCAGGAGTACATCAACTGTCACGGTGTGTGCACCAGTCATAACAGTCTGTTCTGGTTCCCTGAAAAATATCAAAGGCACCTCTCCCTGTCATGCAATGAATTCCTCTGAGGTGGGAGTCATGAGTTACCCTTATCAGTGATGCTATTTCAGAGCCTGACCCCATGATACATGTGTGTGTGTGTGTGTGTGTGTGTGTGTGTGTGTATGTGTGTGTGCCAAGAAAGAAAGTCACAGGACCTGAGGAAGGCTGAGTACCCTTCTCGTCCTATCAGGGTGGGGTCCACAACCACTGAAGAGAAAAGTACATGTCAAACCCCTTCCCATCTGCTGGAGTGGAAGGGTTTCATTTCCTTTTAATATTCCCCACAGCAAATAGTGACAACAAATGTGGACCTTTGGAAATAGCCTTGTAGTCTTGGCATTTTCTGTGATTGAGTCAGAAAGCGCCCCCCCCTTTCTCTTTGGGTTTTAAAGGCATCTCCTTGACATGGTTTTAAGATGTTAGGCAGCCTGGTGAGATGGTATGAATCCAAATTTCACAGAACAAATTCCCTTCATAAAAAGGATTTCTTCTGTAAAACATGGAGTCGGTCAAAAAGCTGCACCCAAGGACCTAAAAGGCCACTTGTGGCCTTAAGGCTACAGGTGTGGCATAGAGTGCTGGACTTTTCATCAGGAAGATTTGAATTTAAGTCCTGCCTTAGACATTTACTGTAAGACTTAGTTTCCCCATCCATTAACTGAAGACAAGAATAATAATGCTTGCAAGGATCAATTGAGATAAAATACATAGACTATTTTGCAAGCCTTAAAATGCTATTTAAATGTTCACCATCATTATATCTGTTTTACCTATTATACCTGTATATTATTATCCATATTACATATATATTATACTTATATACCTATTATACCTGTATATTATTATCCCTATATACCCATTATGCCTATATATTATTATCTATATTACATCTATATTATTCTATATCCTATGTACCTATTACACAGTAGTAATATATATTTACATATATTATACCTATATACCTATTATGTTCGTATATTATTATCTATATTACATGTATTATACTTATATAACTGTTATATCTGTATGTTATTATCCCTATATACCTATTCTACCTATATTATTGTCTATATTATGTATATATTATCCTACATACCTATTATAACTGTATGTTATTATATGTATATTACATATATTATACCTATATACCTATTATACCGATATGTCATACATATTATATATATTATACCTATATACCTATATATTATACCTGTTCCTTGCTATGCTAGATATACAAATATGCCACTCACCTTCTGTTCCCACCCCAGAACAGCCCAGGGGCAAGAGCAATTCAGCCCCACCACCTAGGGCAGTAGATCTATCTGTGTGTGAGGAGATTCAACCAAGGCATCCAGAATTTACTGAGGCTTACTAAGTGCCAGGTATATGCCGAGCTCTGGGGAGGCAAAAAAAATAAAAAAAATAAAAAATGAAAAGAACAAGCTAACAAACAACCCCACTGAACAATCCCTTATTTTGGCAGGCAGAGAGTAGGCAGAAAGCTAGCCCAGGGTCAAAAATATTTTATTTCAAACCCCATTCCTGACATGCTCTGATGGTGTGACAGTAGGCAAGTCATTTAACTTCTGTGTCCCAGACATCTAAGAAAGGAGTTTTACACTTTTGAAAAGGGATGGGGTCAAAGGAGAAAATAGAATAAATGGGGGGTGGGATAGGATGCAGGGAAATATAGTCAGTCTTTCACAATATGACGACTATGGAAATCTTTTGCCTAACTACACATGTAGAAACCTATATTGAATTGCTTGTCTTCTTAGTGGGGGTAGGTGAGGAGGGGAGAAGGGAGAGAATCTGGAATTCAAAGTTTTAAAAACGAATGGAAAAAAAAATTTTTTTTACATGCAACCAGGAAATAAGATATGTGGGCAATAGGGTATAGAAATACATCTTGCCCTACAAGAAAGTAAGGTGGGGATAAGGGGGAATATAAGAGAGGGCAGGTTGGGGGCAGGAGTATTTAGTATGCTTGCCATCTTGGGGTGGGGGGTAGGGAGATATGGGGAGAAAATCTGTAACTCAAAACCTTGTGGAAATTAATGTTGAAAATGAAAAATAAATTTAAAAAAAGAAAGGCTTTTTAAGGTTTTTTGGGGGGGAGGGGGAGGATCATAGACCCCTTTGGTGGCAATTTAGCAAAGCCTACAAATTCATTTTCAGAATAATGATTTTAAATGCATAAAATTTAAAACAAAAGCTCCGAGGATAACAGGAAACCAATTATCTTGAAATATAATTTTCAAAATGGAGAAAAGAAATAAGCATTTACAGTCAATCTTCAACATTCCAGTGTTTAACTTTCATAACTTCAAGCACTCGAGTGATTTTATTAGTAACCTCAGTTTCATTTTTGTGCCGGTAACTGGCATATTCTTGACTATGGGAAACAGAAAAAAGGTGAGACTCACCATGCTAGAATTTATATCCTCAAAAAGGAGAAAAGTATTTGTAAAAGTGTGGGTGAATCCACGCTAGAAAGTACTAAGGCAAACAACCTCTTGAGGGTATGATGAGGGAATTGATAAAATGGAAAAATGACTCAGTTTGTGGGTAAGATGGTGGTCACTCCATCCTCATGCCCCCTGTCCAGCCCACGGAGCCCATCACGTGGCCGGGGAGCCTGAGCTGTGGGTGGGGACTTACCTCAGGCTTGTAATTTTTATCAGGAAACAGTTCAACCAGAGCAGAAAATGCCAGGTGTTTCCCCTTTCTTTTTTTTTTTTTTAACCTCCAGGTTCTTCTGACACCTCCCTCGTGTTGCCCTTCCCTCCCCTGCATTTTATGGATTATTTCACCGTTACTATATATATTTAAAGCAATTGGGGTTAAGTAACTTGCTCAAGGTTACACGGCTAGGTTTTTGTTTGTGTGGATTAAGTGTTGGAGGCCGGCTCCGAACTCAGGTCCTTCTGACTCCAGGGCTGGCGCTCTATTCACTGCGCCACCTAGCCGCCCCTACACCGTTACTATATTAGGAAAGCTGCATGTTATCAGAATTAATGCTTTGTTATAAATACTTGTTTGCAGAAAAGTGTATTTTCAACACTCTAGTGAAGGATCAGCTTTTGGTGATGACAGGAACCTGATCTCCTATTCCCAAGTGTTCAATGTATCAGTGCTTCTGACTTTCATGCCTTTTTCTAGGAATGCTACCCAGTCAAAATTGAGGACTGTCTGTAGGTCATTCCTACAAGATGCCAGGCACTGGTCTAAGTGCTTTTCACAAATATTATTTCATTTGATCCTCACAATAACCTGGAGAAGAACGTGCTAATATTATCCTCATTTTAGGTTTGAGGAAACTGAGGTAAACAGACGTTAAGTCAAGGGTCATATAGCTATTAAGTTTTTGAGATCAGATTTGAGCTCAGGCCTTCTTGACTTTAGATCCAATACATTTAAATGTTTTAAATTTAATGATGTCAGGTTATGAACTACTCCTGCTCTGAGACTATTAGTTGCAACATGGGTGCCCATCTGCTTTGGTAGGAGTTCCTGCATGAGGAGTTCCCTAGACCTGTCTAAAGAATGAAGATACAGAGAAAAAATCAGTAACAAACATGTTTCTTATCTTAAGGAGTTTATTCTCCTGGGGTGAGAGAATTTGAACACACACAAGCAAATATAGCATAAATACACAGAGATTTTGAGGGGCTGGTGGAAGAGAAGGAGGGAAGGAAGAAGGGAGCAAAGGCTCTAATAACCATGGCAGGCCAAAAGGCCTCCTAAGTGTATTATTTTCGTGTGAAAGTCCAGAGGATCAGCCACTTTAGCAGGCCCTTCTCCGGGTCCTAGCCTCCTCAGGCCTTGACCAAAGCTTCTAGATCTGTGCTGCTGACATCAGAGAGGATGATTCTAAGGTTTGTCCTCCCAGAGACTCTGTCACCTTCTCTCCTGACCCTGCCCCTGCCCCCACAGCCTTTGGATCCTTTATGGGCACTGCTACAATAGCTTGGCAGCCGGCCATGGGGCCCTGTTCAAAACTTAGCATGTGATCTCCTGGGACTTTTGGTAGTCATGAAGGCAGGACACTGCCAGGATGTGCAGTCCTCTGAAGTCTGTGTTGGGGGCAAGGGCCCCAGGAGGAAGCCGGGAGGCTTATCGAGGCCACTCATGAATGACTTATTTTTCCACACCTCTAAAGAGCAGATGGAGATCACCAATCAGACCCTAGAGCAGTATCTCGGGTAGCTAAGGGGGGTTAGAGAAGAGGGAGCAATATTTCTATGGCACCTGTTTTGTTCTAGGCATTGTACTAGGCGATTTTTAATGAATACTTTCTCACTTGAACCTCACAACACTCCTGCAAGGTAGGTGCTGTTATGATGTTGATTTTGTGGTTGAGAAAACTGAGTCAGACAGAGGTTAAGTGACTTCCCCAGGGTCACACAGATATTAAGTATCTGAGGCTGGATTAATCCAGCTGCCTTACTAGAGGACTACCTCTGAACTGACTTGGTTATCCTTACTATAGAATTCTGTTTTAATAACTGGTTCTATTCATTCACCTTCCCACCCTCTAAATGGTCCCATTTATATACAAACCATGGTTTGCCTTTTCAGTTTTCTATGCCTTCACCACATACTCTGCAGCCCTGCAGTCATTGTTGACTTGGGTGAATTAGAGACTTCCCAAGCTCACATGCAATGTACCCCATAAGCAACCAAGATGGTGAGCAAGTAGAAGGTTGACCATAACCACACAATCAAGGAATTCTTCAGCTGGGGATAAGGTGTGGTTATCTTCCCCAAACCCTACCAGTAGGCTTTCTTAGAAAATAGTAGACTGGAACATCAGTCTCTGTTCCTTCCACAAGCTCAGGTGGTAAGCACAGTGGCATTTTGGCTCATAGCCTTCTTCCTGCTAGCCAAATTCACTTCAACCTCAAAGTATATCAGTGGAGTCCTTGCCCATCCCTAGCCATTGTGACCAGACAATAGAAATTTATGGGTCAGGAGAGCCTGGACAAGCTAGGGTAATAAGGTTTCCTCCAGCCTTCCCTTGAATACAAGGTATTGCAGTCAGTGAGTTGGTAGGTGGCCCACACTCCCCTTAGGGGGTAGAGATAGGACAGCAATGCCTTTTCATCTTATTCTTTCTTTCACTCTGAGGTCTACTCTTTGCCCTAACCAACTGATGGTTCTACTTGTCTACAGACAGCCAAGTTCAAAAGAAAAAATCATAAATTGGGAGCAGATTGCTAATGGGTACCCCTCTTCCCTTGGCCAGACTGCCTGAGGGTCAGATACACCATCTGTCACTGAGACTATACTCAAAACCTTTTTGTGAGGTCAAGATTTCTAGAGCTGATAATCTCCTGTATGTTGTACAAGAACCTGGGCACACCTTCATGCCACCGATGAGTCATTAGGAGGGGATGTTATTGATGAGTGACACATAATATAAAGGAATCATTTGCTTCCCCATAGTAGACATAGTGCACAGGACACTGGACTTAGAATCAGGAAGACCAGATTCAAATTCTACCTCAGATACGTAATAGTGCTTTATTGTATGACTCTGACCGAGTCACTTAACCCTGTGCCTCTGTTTCTCATCTATAAATGGCAGGAGTTGGCCCTGATGGTCTCTAAAGTTCATTCCAATGCCAAATCTCTTATCCTACAAATTGAATTAGATTTTCTCCTCTTGAAGAACTATAAATAAACTTCTCTATTTGGGAAGAAATAATCCCCCCTTCAAATATGGAAATCATTTGTTATTGATGGCAAAAGATTGTTAGAATCAAAAAAATATGAACCTGATTTACTTCAACTTTCATTTACAAAAACTTACTTTTCCAAATCTTCTCTTTAGTTAGAAGTAACTAGATCTTTATCTGGCTGGGCTGCACACCTCTGAATCACCTTTATGGTGAGGCATAGATAGGACTTTGGAAGAAGGAGAAAGTTTCTGCTCTTCTCTTCCCGAACTGACATTGGAAAATAGCCATTGTGAATAATTAGAGTTAAGTAATGAAGAAGAGGTAATGGGTCATTAGCTATTCATGGGTTGCCACTCTTAAGCAACTCAAAGGCTTCATTGGCTCTTGGAGGGAAGGGATACCATACACACATAAGAAGGGCTACATTGGTGAAGAATTATAGCTTATATTTTTTATTTATGCCCAGAGTGCTTTCATATAGAGCTGCTCTTCAAACCCTCACAATAGTCACATTTTGGGTGCTCTTTTTTGTGATAACTCTTGAAATACTTGAAAACAGCCATCATTCCTCCACCATGAGTCTTCTATTGTCCAGGCTAAACATTCCTAGCTCTCCAAAAATAATCCTCACGAATATAATGATCCCTGGACAGACCATACATGAAGTATTGGTGCCACAGTTTAACAGAATCCATTGACAAGATGGACAATATTCAGAAGAAGGTGATCACAGTGGAGAAGAGCCTTGAGTCTGTGTTATTTGTGGTCCAATGGAAGGAGCCAAGGGACAAGAACTATCTGTGTGTGTGTGTGGGGGGGGAATAATAGCTGTCTCTAAGTATTTCAAAGGCTGTCATGAAGCAGGGCCTTCCCACCAAGAGATTACCTTCCATTTACTGTGTGTACATCTTAGAGGGGCATAAAGTTGGGCTTTTAAAGCCCTTCATAGACTGGCCCCTTCTGGCACTTTATTCCACTTGATGAAATCTACAGTCAGAGCACTCTGTCACCTTCGATGTCATTGGTCCTCTTTTAAAATGAAGGACAAACAACAATAACAAAAATGACAGCTCCCTACCCCGCAACATACCCTGTGTCTTCCCATCTGAAATCATCCTCCATTTCCCCTATAGATAATGTGTTTGCATTATAGGTTTGCATTGTCTCCCCCATTACGCTATGACTTTCTTTAAGGTAAGACTGATGTTTTTGCTTCCCTCTATGTTCTCTTGCTTAGCTCAGTGTCTCAAACATATTGAGTATTTAATAAATGCTTTTTGACTGTCCGAATAAATGCTTATTGACCAACTGACTAGAAGAGGGATTATACACCTTCTGTTTGGCCCTAGAGGGAAGAATGAGGATTGATAGGTAGGATGTTGTAAAGGGGCAAGGTGAGGGAGGCTTGGTGCCAAGACAAAATGCCTATGAATTAAAGGTGTCCAAAAGGAGGATGAACTGCCTTGAGGGTCATGGTTTTTTTCTCACTGGCCATCTGCAAGAAGAGGCCAAATGACCTCTGGTTGGATGTGTAGTGGTAGGAATTCCTCATAGGTTGGACCATATGGCTACTGAGCTCCCTTCTGAGGCTCAAATCCTGTGATTCTGTGACTATAGCACCCCTGTCACAGGGAAACAGGCTTCAAGAGATCCAATGATTTTCTCAAGAGTGTCCAGCTAGTAAATCAGAGACTTCAGGATTCTGAGTCAGGAGGAAGGTTAAAGATCATTGGACCTTCATTTTACAGATGATGAAACAGGCCCGGAAATGGAGAAAGGTCCCACATTTAGTAGGTGACAGAGGCAAGATATGAAACCAGGCCTTCTGAGGCTCTGATCCTAGAGCTTTTTCTACTCCTCTTCTTAGTGGGCCTCTCAGTGAAATGGCTCAGAATAGTGTGTTATTCTTTTCAAAACACTTCCACACACTTAACCTCACATGATCCATGCAATAGCATGGGAAGGAGGCTATTTTAGAGCAACTGAGTTCAATGTATATATTGTGGTTTCTGTAAATTAATTTGTGTAAGGCAGTTTTTAGAATGGGAAAGAACCTCTGAGTTAATCTAGTCCAATACCTTCATTTTACAAATAGGGAAAGAGACTGAGAGAGATTGAGGGACTTGCCTAGTGTCACAGGTATTAACATATACATACACACGTGTATACACATATACATATATGCACACAATGCATACATACATACAACACCTACGTTGCTATGTATATAACCATATATCGTTATATATAACTATGTATATCCATATATACAGACACATTATATATGTATATATGCACAAATATAAGTCTATACACATATACATTCAGACATACACATATATGTATGTGTGTGTGTGTGTGTGTGTGTGTGTGTTTAAATCCAAGTCCTCTGCCTCCAAAGCCTACATTCTTTATATTATACCATACTCTAAGTCTCTGGATTCTAGGCTTGTTCTTCTCTCCATGCGCTAGGCTGTTTAGCTGACAGTTCTCAATTAGAGGAAAGAGTGAGATCAAGAAGGGATACTTCCCGGTAAAAAATTCCACCTCCCACAGAGAGACAACTAGTCCTATGGATCTTTCCATAACTTGAGTGTGATTTTCCTATACTCATCACTTTTTTTAATTGACTGCCCAGAGTGTGCTGGAAGCTTTCTGATGTGATCAGTTATCCCAGACTCCATATTACTTCTTCTTGTTTTAGGGATTCATTTGAGGCTCAAATATTGGGGATGTGAAATTATGATTTTCCTAATAATCGATGTGATATGTGTAATAAAATACTAATAGATTCTATTTTTAAGAAGTGCCTTTTCTGGGTTGTGAGTCAGAGCCACAGTGAAGCTTAAAATGATCAATCAAATTTTGACAGGGTTCACCATCACTGGCATCTTTGTGCCTGTGCACCGGAAGGGAAGCACATCAAAGACTGTAGAACCTGTTCCTGTCCCAGAACTCTGGTCCTGTGACCTACTAAGTAATAACCCCTCAACACCTGAATAATGTTGTTCCCACAGAACTTCAGAACACCTGTACCTAGTAATGTGGGATTTGTGGGCTGGTGATGGGAAACCTCTCTGGCTTTGGGAATGATTGTCTATAATCCACCATCCCCTGTCCCTTCCCATTGCAATTTTATGCCTTTACTTCAGCAACATGGAATTCTGTTGAGGGGAATTCCTAATTTGCAAATCTGTTCCTCATAATGAAACTAATTAATTAAAGGCTATCTGATTTCTGGCACTTTTCCTCTGATCTGCTGTTTCATCATTCTCAGGTTAGAGATTGGCTCAGGAAAATCCTGTTAACAGGGATTAAGCTTAGAATCTTAACTGGTAGAACTGGTTGTTATTTTATAAATGAGGGTCTTGAGACTAAACAGTCAAATAACTTGCCAAGGTCATGTGGCTATCTGGTTTGTTTTCATAGGAACACAGAGGTTGTAATGATGATGATGATGATGATGATGATGATGAATTGATCATTTTAAGCTGCACTGTGGCTCTGACTCACAACCCAGAAAAGGCATCACAGGTCACAAGGGTAATAACTAAGTCAGTGGTAAAGCTTGTTTTCTCACCCATATCCACTTCCCTTCACCCCCCCATATTGCTTTTGGCCTCCTACTACACTGGGGTTCCTCAAGGGTGTAAGAACAGATTGGGGTCTTTCTCTACTCTATCCCCTGAAGGGTCTTTCCAGAATTCCCCAGTGTAGTGGCGGGAGGCAGCCTTCACCCATGGGGTTTACAATCTGGTGTTGAAGTGGCGTTAAAGTTTTGTGTCTTGGGCATTTTTCCTCCCTTATCCCTTGCCGTAGGACAGGAACAAGTCTCTGTGCTCAGAGAAGTTCCTCAGTTTGTGTTTCCTAGTCTTATGTCTGGACTTTCCCTTACTGAGTGTTCAGTGTATTTGACTGTTTTTCCCAGTCTCAACACTTGATTCTCCCTAATGGTCAAGACATTATACTCATACTAACCAGTGACAAAGGGAAGAAAGCTGAGCAGGAATACAGTGGGAAGAACATTACTAGTCCTAGTTTTTTACTAATTAGTTGTATGATCTTGGGCAATATTTTCTATGGCCTCAGTTTCCTCATTTGTAGAATGAAAGAGTTGGGTGAGGTAAGCTCTAAGGAATTTTTTGAGCTTTAACATTATGAATCTAAATTCTTGCTCCATAAGGTCATGCTATCTTTGATTCTAGACATGGAAAAAGAAGACTGTAGTAACAGAATGTACAAGTTTAATGGAATCTAGAAAGATGCTCATTGAATTTGTACCTGGACATGCAGTCCCCTTCAGTAATGGTAAAGCTCATTCAGATGGAAAATAATATTTCTACCCATCTGGTTGGAACACAATAGGTCCTTGTTCAATTAATGGTTGTATTTTGGGCCTCCCTGGCTTAGAGTGAATGTCAATGGAAACTGTTTCTTTTTGGAACAGCAACCCTGAGGATCTTCCCCTCCCAGATTGATTTTTTTCTCTTTTTTTCTAATTAAAGGGGCCATCCCTCCACTCACTTCTTTGAGAGGCCTATTTACTGAATGGGCATTAGCTCACTCTAAGTGAGTATATGCCATGAAAAGGCCTCAGCCTAAAAGGGCCTGGCATAAGAGGGGAGACCCATTGCATCCTGGGTCATCTCCAGGCATCCTGATGAATATCAGGTCACTGGGTCCAGATGGCTCTGGAGGAGAAAGTGAGGCTGGTGACTTTACACAGCCTCCCCCCCAACTCAAATCAAAATCAACTGTAAGTCCTGTCATCATTTCCCTGATGCCATGGTCCTCTTCGAAAAACAAAAGACAAACACAACAACAACAGGAAGTTTCTACATTATTACTTCTAATTACTTTTTAAATTCGTGATTTTTATGAATCTTGTCTCTAGCTCTTACTAGTTGTGTGACCCTGGGTGAATCATTTAAATTCTCTGGACTCCAGTTTCCTCAACTCTAAAATGAGGGGTTTGGCAAACTAGATGAACTCTCAGGACCCTTCCAATTGGCAGATGTTGTTGCAGTTTCCATAAAGGAGAAAAAGTTGGAAATATCAAATTATAGATTGATGAGCTTGACATTCATACCCAGCGAATTTTCAGAGTAGGCTATTATATGAATGACTTGTGAGTATTTAAGAAAATGATGATCACTAGGAGCTAGCACAGGCTCCTAAAGAAGAAGCCATGTTAGATAAACTCAATTTCCTTTTTTTTTTTAAGATGGCAGGGTAGAGGAAGACTAGAAGATTAGTGGATATTGAAGACATACTATATCTGGCTTTCAGGCATCAGACAAAATCCATCATTTACTTGTGGACAAGTTGGAGAAATGTGGACTTTGTAAAAGTGTAGTTACTTAAGAGTTCTGAGATTCCTTAGTATAATGGAATAACATTGACTTCAGAGTCAAGAGAAACTTGAATTCAAGTCCCACTTTATACATGTTAACTCATTTGATCAGAGCTAGAAGGAACTCTGGAAGCAATCAAGTCCAATCTACTGCTTATCTGTGTGACCTTGCATAATCCAACTGACCCCAACTGAGCCCTCTGAGACCCTCTGATGTCTGTTTAGACATTTGTAAAACAGGCATAGTGATATACTACCTTAAAATGCTGATGAGAAGTTTAAGTGAACTAATGCATGTAGAACTCTTTGAAAACATGATGTAATATACATATGTATGTATATATGTGTGTATTGTGTATATACACACTCACATACACATTTGTCCTGACCTGTGATTTGGTATGGGGAACTTATGGTAAGGAAACTACTTTTGCCAGAGAAGATCTGCAACTGTTCTGAAATTTATAGTCCTGGAGAATTACTTGGGTCACTGAATGTTTAACTTGCCAGAGTCACATAGGTAGCATATGTTACAGATGGAACTTGGACCTACGCTTTCCTGACTCTGAGGCTCTTTCACTAGGTGGCACAGTGGATAGAGCACTGGGACTGGAGACAAGACCTGAGTTCAAATCTAGTCTCAGACCCTTATTAACTGTATGACCCTGGATAAGTCACTCAACCATGTTTGCCTCACGTTTCCTCAACTGTAAAATGGGGATAATGATAGCACCTACCCCATAGAACTGTTGTGAAGATCAAATGAGATGATATTTGTAAAGTGCTTAACATAGTTCCAGGCACATAATTAATAGGGGACTAACAAATGCTTATTTCACTCCTTCCTTCATCACTTGAGGTTCCCAGTGAGGAAACTCTCTCTGCCAGTGCAGATTAGAACATGCTTTGCAATTTATAGTCTGAAAGGCAGGGCTTCATTGTAGCTCATAGCAGTTCCAGAGATCTGATTGTTAAATTTTCAGCGTGAGCATTTATACTAATGTTACATTGGCAAATGGTACAAAGCAGAGCTTGATAGATTGTTTCGATTGTTTAGACTTAAGAAAAAGTGATGGAGAAAATGTTAATAGTGAAGAATAAGCTTAAAAGTGAGTCATGCATGTACTTTCCCCTACAAAGCTAGTCACTAAACATTGACCAGCACTCTCCTCCTTAGGAGGCACTGAGAGATTAAATGTCCAGACGATTTCCACATAATAGCTGTGTGAATCTGAGTCCAGGATTTCTTCTCTCTGAGTCTGGCTCTCTATCCACTATACTTTATTACCTCTGAGATGGAACCTTAGACTTCATTGATGGAAGCATGGTGCCGATGATGATGGTGATGATGGTGGTGATGATGATGACGACGACGACAGATTGTCGGAAGTAGTACCATTGTACTCTTCGATCATTAGCCTACATCTGGAGCACTGTATTCAGTACTAGGCATTCACTACGTTTTATGGATTCATAGAATGTTAGACCTGGGAAGGGGTCTTAGGGATGAAGTAGCCCAGTTGCATTTATTAGGTGTTGAATATATTGACATGTTGGGGAGATGGCCAGGATGGTAAGGGAACTCAAAACTATGCCAACTGATGGGAAGGGGGTTAGGATAAGAGGAAGGGGACACATTGCTGTCCAAGTGCTGAATGGTCTGTTGTGTTGTAGAGCAATTGGACTTTCCTATTTATCCTATACATGGCTTGTTTGAACCTACTTTGCATGTTGTCTTCCCCCTTACATTGTGAGCTCCTTGAACACAGGGACTATCTTTTGCCCTTGTTTATGTACCCAGTATTTAGCGTAGTGTTTGGTACATAGTAGGCATTTCACAAATGCTTGTTGACTGACTAGTGCATTGGAGTTAGAGGAGACAGGTTTTAGTTTGATGTAAGCAAGAAGTGCCTAACACTTAGAGTTGCCCTTAAGAGAAATGGGCTGCTTGATGGGGACAGCCAGTTCCCTGAGACTGAGTTTTTTCTAAGTAGATGATGGATAGCATTCTACAGGGATATTTTAGGAGCCATTCATGTATCAACCTGGAGCTTAAATTAGGTGACCTTTGAGGCTTCTTCTGATTTCCAGAAACAAGGATATATGAAGGCAAAGACTATTTATTAAGCCTTGCCTGGGTGAATTTTGAATTCTCCCCTAGGAACAGTCATCTTCTTGTAGTTATCCATTTACATTGATTCCTGAGGTCACACTTAAGACCAATAGCATTTGTGAATCAACTGGTCAGGACTAGAAGGACAATTGGATTTTTTTCTTGTGTAATAACAAAGGTAAGAATTAAAGAGTAAATAGAAGTTTCTGAGAGGTCAGATTTCAGTTCCTTGTAAGGGGGAGCTTTCTAACAATTAGAACCACCCAGAAGTGGAATGGGCTGCTTTAGAGTGACGTCAGCTGGGACCTTGGAAGTGACCTTGGCCTTGGCAGCATTATAAGCTAACCAACTTCAGTATAATCTAGCTTTGACTGAGTTTTAGAGTTTTGTGAAAAAATGTGGAGTTCTCTTTTATAATCTCTCTCGGTGTGCAGATATACTTTAGTAATTCTGGGATCTCCCTCAATGGACATACATCATCGCCTTCATCCTTCCACCTCCTCCATGACTTGTACCTTAGTAGATATTTGTAAATTGTTGAGGCTGAAAATTTATTAGCTGTTGGCCAAATTCCTGTTGATGAACTCTTTCTTGTAGACTTGACTAAGCTGGACCTCAGTTGACAGATTCACAATCTGTTGATAAGTTAATACTGGAAGACTTTGCATCAATAATCAACAAACATTTATTAAGCCCCTGTTATGTGCCAAGCACTGTATATGCTAGAGATAAAAAAAAAAGGAGGTAAAAGGCAGTCCCTACCTCAAGGAGTTTACAATCTAGTGGATTTCTAGATTGACAGAGTCTGTTGGATCACTCTGCTGACATGGCTTTTTAAAGCCTTTGTTCACCTGTGAACTGTGATGAGGGCTCAGAGAAAGATGTTAGAGGAGGGTATAGGTAAACTTTATTAGACATAAAGTCAATATCAAATATTTTTAACTTCGATTATTGATTAGGACAATAATGGAGTTAGAAAGACATATGCTGTAGGATTATGGATCTAGAAGGGAACTCAGAGGCATAACAACAACGACAGCAACAGTAATGATAGTTGTTATTGGGTGTTTTTTGTTTTTTGTTTGTGGTGGGGTGGTGTTTTTTTTTTTGGTGGGTTGGGGGTGGTTGGTGTTGGGTTTGTGTGTGTTGGGTGTTTGTTGGGTTGGGTTTTTTTGTTTTGTGTTTTGGTTTTTTTTTGTTGTGGTTGGGGGGGGTTGGGTGGTTTGTGTTGGTTTTTTTTTTGTTTTTGTTTGTGTGTTGGGTGGGTTTTTTTTGTGTGTGTTTTGGTTTTTTGTTGGGTTGTGGTGGTTGGGGTTTTGGTTTGGTTGTTTGTGGGTTGTGTGTTTGGTTTGAAATAAAATAGATAAAATAGAACAAAGCTCTGGAAGTCAGAAAAGTATAGTCAAGGGATTCCTAGACATATATAAAATTCCTATGGTTCAGGTTGGTGAGCCAATAGAGGGGGCTCCTTTCATAAACAAGAGTTATAGAACTCTCTTAAAAAGAGTTTAATTGATGCCATTTACTTTTAAATTGTTGCATTGCTTTGAATTAATTTTTCATTTTCTTATTTTAAATCATATTTTTAAATATTCACTTCCAAATATACCAATTCTTTCTCCCTAGGGCAATTCTTCTCTTGCAACAAAGATTTTAAAAACAAACATAACAACTGAACAAAACCAATGCACTAAACTTTTGGATAAGCTTTGCAATATTCCATGGCCAGAGTATCCTCCCCCTTCAAGGAAAGAACAGAAGGGTATTGTTTTACCTTTCCCTGGGGCCAAGTTTGACCACAATAATTACACAAAGTTCAAATTTACTTTATTGTTCTTTGCAGTTTTATTGTTGTAGTCATTGTATATATATATATTTTCCTGGTTCTGTTGCATCATTTCATAGGAGTCTCCCATGTTTCTCTGAATTCCTCATATTCATTGTTTCTTATGTCCCAATAACATTCCACCATATTCATGGACCACAATTTCCTTAGCCAGTCCCTGATCAATGGTTAACCACCTTATAAAAGTCTACTTCCACACAAAAGTCCTGCAATAAATGTTCTGCTTTTGGTCTTTCTGTCTTTGACCTCATTGAGGTATATGTCCCCCAGTGGAATTTTTCTCCTCCTTTGTTGTAGAACCCCAGGTAAACTTCTTTTTTTTTTTTTTTGGAGGGCAACCGGGGTTAAGTAACTTGCCCAAGGTCACACGGCTAGGTTTTTTGTTTGTGTGTGCGTTAAGTGTCTGAGGCCGGATCCGAACTCAGGTCCTTCTGACTCCAGGGCCAGCACTCTACTCACTGCACCACCTAGCCGCCCCTGTCCCAGGTAAACTTCTTCATAGCTGGGCCCTTCCCTCTTTTCTCCCATAGTGGTGGCCTCCTAAAAGTGTCTTCTTGGTATCCAGGGTCTAAGTGTCCTCAGTGTGAGATGGTATCTCAAGCTCTCTCATCCCACATGGCCTTATGTCCCAAAGCTAAAGAATAGCCCCTCCTACAAACTAAACTTGTCTGAAAAAGATAATTTTATGGGTTCATTACTTTTTATGTTGTATTCCTGGGCTGCCAAAATTCTATGTGCTCTTATAAATTTAGCAATGTACCAAATCTGTAGTGATTCCTAGATGACAATGATTCATTGCTTTATTTTATTCACATGACCATGTAGTGTTAGAGAAATGTCTACAGAGTCAGAAAGACTTGGGTTCAAATTTTGCCTCTGACACATACCAGATGTCTGACTCTGGGCAAGTTACCTGATCCCTTCTCCACAGGCTGCTTTCTAAGGCTATAAATTGCAGGGAATGCACAGGTCTGAATTCTTTTTTTTTTTTGCCTTTTGGAGGACAATTGGGGTTAAGTAACTTGCCCAAGGTCACACGGCTAGGTTTTTGTTTGTGTGTGCGTTAAGTGTCTGAGGCTGGATCCGAACTCAGGTCCTTCTGACTCCAGGGCCAATGCTCTACTCACTGCGCCACCTAGCCGCCCCAAGATCTGAATTCTTAAGGAGATATTCTCCTTAAGCCTTCCCCATGCTAATAAAGTCACAGATCTAGTCCAAAAACCAACCAAACAAAAAGTTTTTCTTCAAGAAAAGAATTCCCAAGAGTAGCCACAATAGTAGAATTCAGTGGAAGACAATACTAAGTCAAGAGTCTTGTGTCCCAGTTCTGACTGCCACTAAACTAGCTTTTTGCCTCTGGTCAGTTCTCGACTCCTTCTTGTCCTACTGGGACTCAGTTTCTCCATCTATAAAATGGGTGGACTAGCCTAAATGATCTCTAAATTTTAAAATTAGATGCTGTTGTAAATGAGTAACAGCTGTCAATACAAACACAGAACCAAAGAAAGAAAGAAAGTTGGCTTTTGTTTCTGAATGCTTTGCTGAAGTGAAATCTGCTTTCTTCTCCGTCCCATAGCTTGGAAACAGACAAAAGCAGTACAGAATAGGGAAGAACAGGAGAAATACCATGGGTTATAATATTCATAAAGCAGTGTTCCTGCCTCTGCTTCCCTCTCCTCCAACCCCTCAATCCCTATGAAATGATTCCATCTCTGGGCTTCCAAGACCAGAAAGTCTAGTTAAAAGTGCTTCTAATCTTCCCTCAAATATTGCAGAAAGACCAAATTGGATGGAGTGCTGTTATGTGGTGGGCAGAAGCCCAGGCTGCTTTTGTATTAAATGTGTGTTTTATGGACATTAGGGCAGTCATTTCTTCCCAAAGAAGTTGTTTTTCAGTTACATCGGACTCTTTGTGATCCTATGGATCATACTGTCCATGGGGTTTTCTTGGCAAAGATGCTGGAGTGGTTTGCCATTTCCTTTTCCAATGGATTAAAGTAAACAGAAGTTAAATGACTTACCCAGGGTCACATAGGTAGTAAGTGCCTGCGATTAGATTTGTACTCAGGTCTTCCTGACTCCAGGCCCATCACTCTATCCACTGAGTCATCTAGCTGCCTCCTCAAAGAAGTATCATGTCTATTTTGGCTGAAAACAAAATCAGCTGAGGCAGAAAATGGTGTACTGCTTCAGTACAGGATGTGTCCACATAGTAGTCCTGTATTTTCTGCTTCAGATGCTTTTCTGCTCAGAATAATAATGTACCAATTATTACTGTTTGGTAAACCACAAACTTCATGAATATTATAATTCTCATATGTTATTTCCCCCCTTATTCTCCACCCATGCTCCATGGGTATGAAAAAAATCACACTTTAGATGAAAAAAATGATATTTTCATTAATCTCAACATCTAGAGTTGGAAATAGCAGGGAAAATGGAGGCTTTGCCCCAAGGTGCTGGAAATTTTTCAGGGGATCATGTTTCCTTCCTTCCCTCCTTTTTTCCTTCCTTCCTTCCCTCCTTCCCAAGATGGT